>JAYXIM010050791.1:0-73477 GCA_037575425.1 Anastrepha fraterculus
TTTTCTTCTATCTAGAGGAGTCCCTCAAGGGTCGATTCTCTGTCCTCCGTTGCCTAAGGTGCTGAAGTGCAATAAAATTCACTCGCTAAACATTTGAATACATAACCTCAACAGGGACTTAGACTTAATCAACGAGTGGGTAAGTAGCAAAGGTCGACGATGCCGTAAGTTGATGTAGCTAAGAACCTAGGTGTAGGATACAATAGAACACTAACGTGGGATAATTATATCTATAGTACAATTGGTAAAGTATACGGAATGCTGAGATCTTTATTTTTGGTTTTTTTTTTTTTGTAAGGAGGTTGAAATCAAAATATCAGAAACATCTCGAAGGTGCCGTCACACCGATGGTATGTGGGGCATGCTCCCACTTATACTATAACAATCCTCCACCTCGACTAATTCTACCCTGGGACCACAAAAGTATAACTTCTGGGTAGAGCCGCGTTTATATCCGAAGACACAACAGGTACCTGCATCCAGGTTCCTCTCCTGTAGGCGTATGAAGGCTATACACCGTCGATAGTCCCAATTACTCCCACTATATTGATAGGTGGTTCCAAAGTAAATGAGGCATCGGAAAGCTTGCAGAAACGCTTTGCGTTCCCACTCAATATGGCGAAGTCGCATCATAATCGTACATGCAAACGTTTGCGCTGCCTCCCACTTACTGCTGGTTGCGCACATATCTCGTATGAGGGTGCTGGACGACGTTGATGACCCATGGCTTGCTCCAGTATAGCTCGTTCCTCTCTAAAGCGGTCACAATAAAACATGACGTGTTCTGCGTTTTCGTCAGTATTCGGGCAGTTTGGACAGAAAGGGCTGTCTGCCAGCTTAAAACGGTGCAAGTATTCCTGAAAACAGCCATGTCTGCTGAGCAACTGCGAAAGGTGATAGTCGGTGTCTCCATGTTTTCTCATTAACAAACGTCCGCTTTGTGACTCATCCCTCCGACCTATTGTCAGCAGTCGCTTCGCTGCTTTTTCTCCTGGTGTGGGCCGCGTTCCCTGTCTGTTATAGAGCCGAAACATTTCATCTGCCAAGAGGTTTAGGGGTATCTTTCTAGCTATTATGCAGATTGCATCATCAGACACCGTTCCATACGCGCAAGCTACACGCAGCGCGCCTTGCCTGTATGTCTGGGTGACTTCCCGTAGATTAGACTTTTTGGTCCCCGCCCAGATAGGTGCTGCACACAGAATTATAGAGTCAGCAACCAATGACAGTAGCTGTCTGCGATTTCCCTGGGGCCCACCAATGGTTGTGGGCATTATGACTGATCATGAAGAATTATTATTTGCTACCAACGTTGTTGTACGGTTGTGAACTCTATGCTAACACTGATAGTCAATGCAATAAATAACTCAATGTGATTTACAATAACATTGCCATATATATACATATATATAACAGAAATCGCTATGATTACGTCTCTCTATGGGCTCGCAAGTTAAACTCGCTATCGCTCGACGATATGTTCAAGTTCATTAATGCTTCATAATCAGCATCGAAATCATAGTAATTGAAGAGCATACGCATCTCAAAAGTCGTCTTCAAATTACGCAATCGTCACGATTACAACTGCTTTTGCACTTGAAATTTACGTCGGTAAAGTCCGAACGTTAGTTTTTCGTCCATGGAATAAACTACCCTTTAAGCTCAGAACTACTAAAGATGCATTGCACTTTCGAATAGCATTATTTAAATACTATGCACAATAAAGCATAATTTGTTCTATTGAACCGTTTGTCTTTTCTCTACTTCGCTAAACTCCTGTATTACTTTTTCTCTTTCTACAAATCTTACTCTTACCCTTCCTTAATAATGTAATTTAATTTTTATTTCGGAAGTCTAGTATATTTAAAGAAAATTAAGAGGGAATTCGAGTGCAATACAATGGACTTAATTGTGCCTGAGTGCTGTACGTGCTAGTCTGTCTCGATAAAAACAAAGAAAAAAGCTGCAGATTGCGTTGAAATTTCAAGTTCGACTTGGTTGGTTCAAAAACTAGTATCTTGGGTATCAGTAAATAAAATCAAAATAATCAGAAGACCTTGGCTTTACATTGCCATGTAAATGCTGTGGACCACCTCAGCAAAACATTTTATTTTTTTTTCTGAACTACTTTTCTTGTTACAACTAAAAATCAGCTGCCATACTCTCTTCCCTATACCATTTTCACACAAAAACGGAATAATTATTTTTCTGAGCATGCCGAGAATTTCAAAGCGTTAAATAATAAACTCCAACAGATTTGAAACTTATTAACCGAAAGTCAATTTTAAATCCCTCTGTGACTGATGTGCTACTGATGTTGATGATGCCAACCAATGTAACACCAATAGTAGTTGTTGTTGCGGCGTTTCGACACTTTTTTACTTAACTGTATTCAGAGCGCAGCGCATCAATCTGTTGTCAGGTAGGTCAGCAGCAAACAATCAACAAGCAACTGGCTGAAATAATGCGTTAAAACAATCAGTGATGCAAATGTCTGTAGGTATGCTTGTCTGCAGCGGTTGGTGTAGCAAACAAAACTATTGTATTTACCTTTTATCCGGCGACTTATATTTGTTTGTTTTCTTAAGCGAGCAAATCGCAAGAGAACAGCTCTGCCCATTCTAGTTGCTAATAAGTAGCTGCAGTTGAGCACCATGGCTGCCACAGCAACAGTTGCTGCTTCTATTAACGCTTCTGCTTGTGCAACGGTTAGGGCATACACACACATATGTATAGTAGTTATGTGGCTTTTGGCGTGTTGCTTATTGACTTGCGTAATGAATAACTGCATGTCTCTCGAATTAATCGGGTGCAGCAACAGGCAAAAACAATAGCAGCACCAACCACGGTTACTAACATGCAACATGCAATGTGCAACTTGAGCAACCTGAGCAGCCACTCCTCTTTGTCAACTTGCACACTGTAAACCTTTACAGCAATTACTATTGTTGTTCTTGCTGCCATCACCTTTGTTGCAGCTACATGCTGTTGTTCTTACGTTTTCACTGACTGCACTGTGGTTGCTGTTGTTGTTGATGGTGTTGCACATGCATGTAGCACATTTTACACCTTTCGCTAATAAATTTCTGTGTTTTTTGCTTAAACTGTTGTACGCGTCCGAAAGTGTGTTAGGCAGTACCAGCCCGCCTTCTCTACTGTATGTTGCCCATTGCCTCTTGCCTTTTCCTCCCTTCAGGCTCCTCTTTGTCTTGGCGATTGTGGTTGTGAACACCTCAAAAGATGGCATGTCAATGGATGCGTGCGTATGTATGTGTTAAATAGCTCTTGTCCTTTCAACGAAGGGCGCACAGGGCGTATGAAGTGTTCGCAATCTTTGCAGCATTCAAATTGAGTGTTGAGTTGTTTGTTTAGCCAACATTGACTAAACCAATGGCCGACTGCTCTACCCGATGTTTACCTGTTACTCTGGACTCGCTACATATGTACGCACATTCTGTCAAAAAAATATCGGGAATTGTTCATTTAAAAAGCGTGCGCTACACATATGACTAAATATTTTTTGCTGGACTGTTGGCACAGCGGTTCCCTGTAGTGTCGCAAAGTTTGAGCGAAATCTGTGAATTATCTTTTTTTGGCCTTTAATTATATCAGTTAACCGCAGACGTGGCCAGCGATTTTCGCTATGGATAAAATTGCCGAACAAAGAATTTGTCTTAAATTTTGTGTTAGGAACGGAATTTCGTGTGCCGAATTAATGAAAATGTTGCAGAAAGCGTATGGCGAGTGTGCTTTGTTAAAAACACGGGTCTAGCAGTGGTATAAGGCTTTTGGAGAGGGTCGAGAAGTAGTGGAGGATTTGCCCCGATCTTTTCGCCCATCAACGGAAGAAAACGTCGACAAGTGAATTCGGACCCAACGTTTCCAGCGCATAACAGGTGATGAGACATGGGTATACATTAGACCGGGTCGATTTGTGCGGAGGCAAAAAAATCGCCCATTGCTCTGTGAAAATCATATTCTAGGGATCAAAATAAGAAACTTTGCCGAAGGAACCATACCTCTAAAACGAATTCTGATGTCCCCCAATTTGGGTCGAACTTTTTAGTCTCTTTTCTCATGTAAAGGCCAAAAATGGTGATATTTTGAAATGATTGTATGGGGAACCCCCCAGGGGAGTTCCAGGGGATGTACCACTGGCATGGGTAGATCGGCCGTCCAAAGTTAGTGGGGGTCGTTCATACATTTGGACTCGATTGGAGCACTCTAAATGGGTCAAAGTCTGATTTTTCGTTCAACCCAAATTGGGGGACATCAGAATTCGTTTTAGAGGTATGGTTCCTTCGGCAAAGTTTCTTATTTTGATCCCTAGAATACGATTTTCACAGAGCAATGAGCGATTTTTAAATCGACCCGCCCTAGTATACATGGGTATGAGTTTGACATGTAAGCCAGTGAACAGGCGGCTGAATGGTGCTATCCTTTTCCCAAAACTTAAATTGCCACACCGCGGACGCCGCTTTGAGTCGATAGAGGCCATTAAGGAGAATTCGCTGAAGGAGCTGAAGAAGATCTCTTCAAACTCGTTTAAAAGGTGCTTTGATGACTGAACTAATCGTTGGAATATGTGTATTGCTTTGAATGGATCCTATTTTGAAGGCGAGAAAATAAGTTTTGATGATTAAACAATTATTTTGCGTTTTATTGAATAATTCCCGGTACTTTTTTGACAGAGTGTACGTACATTTCTACGACTGTGTGACTGTGATTATTCTGCTTCTTGTTTGCACTTTTGGGGGTTTGTTAATGGATGCGTGAAAATACAATTAAAAGCCTTGTTAGCAAAGTTAATAGGTATGGTGTTTTGCTATTGGTTTTGCCTACATATGTATATAGGTGCTTAAATTGTACATGGCCAGATATACTGAGGTAGCTGGTACTGCAATGATGAATTTCGAATAATGTGGCTTTAATCATGAAATTAGCTTGAAAGGGTACAAAATAATTAAAGGGATAATAAAAAATATATCCACTTGTAATACCATGTTTCCGCATGGATATTTTTAAGCTAGAAAATGAGCTCTCAATTCTTCCTAGAAAGTGCTCAAACGCACCTAAATTGCCGTATTGTTTTGAAAGCTAGAAGCGCGTGTGCGCAAATTTGATCTAATTTAAGCAGTGCTCGCATTGATGAAAAAGAAATTAATGAAGATCTAATATGAAAATGTTTGCTCAAGGCACGTATGGTTTCTTATACTAAAAACTACCGTATTTTAATTATGAAATCTGCGACCAGAATTTGGGCAACTCATAATTTTGCTATTGGCCATAAAGTCTGCCGGATCAGAGCTTTTTTCTCTGTTTAGTCGTACCAGTTAGCTAACGTCTGTCTTTGCCAACATGACCTGGCCTCTTGATGCGTACAGGCCTCATTACAACTTGTACTTGTACATATATCTCAAACAGCTCATAGATTCGCTGGCGATTATCAACGTATTAAGCTTTGCTTAGATTTTGTTCGAGAAAAAACAATTTTACGTTGTCTAAGTTTAATTGTTTGCCGTTAATGCATCTTGTTAAATTGTTGAAATATTATGCTGCTTTCCATTGAATGGATAAAATTTTTAACAGAATTAAGTAAAGTTTATTAATAATTTCTCTGCCTTCTTCTAAAGTTATTCTTGGAATAAATTAGCATTCGTTCACAAGAGTGTTTTCGGTTAGGTGACTGACTTTGTTATCGGCTTCGGAATTATAGTTGCGAATTTTCATTTGCAGGCAAAACTCACTTTGTCTCCGTTTAATCGCTCATCTCACTTCTTTATTCAGTTTCCAAGCTTTAAATTTTTTAATCAGGAAGCCTTGGCTTCCATTCCATATGTCTCTATTGGTTAGAGTCCTATCTCTTGAATAGTAGATGTGTGGTTGTTGTTCAAAATCTTTAGTCATATTCTTTAATTGTGTCAGCTGGAGTCCCACAAGATAGTATTTGCGACCCGTTGCTATTTGTATTGTTTATCAATGACATAAAAAACTGTGGGCTTATGTCAAGTTCAAGTTCAAGTACTTTATGCTGACGGCCTTAAAATTTATTCTATTGTAAGAAACTCATTCGATTCACAAATGCTCCTAAAAAAGCTTGATAAAGCTTACTCTTGGTATACTAAAGCGTTTTTTAATAAGAGGTGTTATTTTGAGATTCAAAGAAAACTGCTATTTTTTAATATAAATGATCGGATGTTTATTTCATTATAAAGAGGAAGGTATGTCGTTAATAGGGGAAAATAACAACAGACAAATGACCACCACGACCAATCTTACAGGACAATATAATTTTTATGAAGTTTTCCATAACCGAATTGCAAAGTGGCTGCCCTATGTCCTAGATTGCCTCACGAATTCCATCTTTGAGGCTTTGAATCGACCGTGGGCTATTGGCATAGACCTTCTCTTTCACGTGGCCCCAAAGAAAAAAGTCACAAGGTGTTAAATCACAAGATCTCGGTGACCAATTGTGATCACCTCTTTGAGAGATAAACGAATATAAATGAAAATAAACGTTGTCCAGATCAATACCATCCGATTCCGGCCATAAAAAATCTATAATCATCCCTCGATAGCGCAATCCATTCACCAATAACACCTGTTATTGGAAAATCCTATAGTAATCAAAGATATATATTTAAATATTTCGCCAAATGGTTTTTTCTCATTTGGAGACATTTTATTTTGGTTAGTGATATTTTGGACTTCAGCGTTATTTTTGACTGAAAGTTCATTTTTATTTGTCATATTAATTATATAATTTCGAAATCTTGTGGTATATTAGTGTATGTAAGACGCAGCAGTTTAGAATTTACAAGTCCTTAAACTCTTAAATTAAATTGTTCTGTAGCTGACCGGCGTTTTCCAGAATCAGACTTAGGATATTGAGTTGCGATATACTGAGTATGGATAAAGTTGAAACTCTTCCTCTTCCGGATCTCTTAAGATTCTTGAATGAATTCAAGAGATTTGTGGAAGAGTGACTGTAAACTAATTTTTCCGTCTTTCCACCCACATTTGATTTTTCCTATCTCTCTCTTTTCTTTCTAGTAAAATCTTGCCGGGTGTAGTACAATGGTCTCCTGACTGAGTGCGTGGACTGCGCCAACCGCCCAAAAATCTAATATAATCTAATCTAATCTAATCTAGTCTGCTCACTATCTTTTACTTCAATAAATAAATACATTTTTAGAATTTTTCTAGCCCTTGAATTTCAGTGCAAGTTTCAAGTGACCAAATATTTTTGATTTTTGGCAATATTTTTTGCGTTTTTCCTTATCAAAAAGTTCGAGTATGTGCAACATACTTGTATAGAGTTATGATTAGGCTATACATACAATTAGATGACTCTAATCGATAATGCGGGTGTCCTGAAACAAAACATACTTGACGCGGCTGACGAAATAAGGCGGCATCTAAGAATAGGCGTTGTGAAAAGTAATTTGAGGAAAAGAAAGAATTTTATTTTCAGGAATAGGGGCGGTGAGGCCAGGAACAACTTATGAATAAAAAAGTTTTAATTTTTTTTAAGCAAGTAATTTTACAACTCTTTCCTTCACACGAAATTTTACTCTCCACCAGTTGAGCCCATGGATGACTTATTAAATTTAAGTATTATACCTTTTTGGATATTCAAGAAAACATCTTAGTTTTTCAAATAGTTTTCAGAATAGTTTCTATACAAACATTTTTTTAATAATGTGAAGTAGGAAACACTTAGCGAAAAATTGTAAATTCAAATTCAGAACTTGGTTCAAATTTTATTGATCATTTTTACTTAAGTTAAAAACTGAAAAAATTGGACCCTTGAACTAACATTTAAAAAAAGTGGAGGTAGAGCAAAAAATATGGTACATATATCAGTAAAGAGCTATTTTGCGTCGATTCCGATTCGTGCTCTGAAGGGCGGACTCGAAGTCGACAAATCCCTGGCATTAGCGAGAGAATCCTCTGCTTTACCTTGTTTTCAGTCACCTGTTGGCAAGAGTTATTCTCCGCCTGATTCCTGGCACTGACATTTTGATGATGATTGCACTAGCTCCTTAGAGGCAAAGTCCTTCGTAATTTCAAAGTCCCAGCACACGCAAAATCTTTGATTGTTATCAAGAAGTCTGGTGAAAGTGATTCATCTCGTTTAAACCTTCCTTCACCCCGCTTATTTTATATGAAACAGAAGCGTGACCCATGTGTCCAAATTCATTGAAAACAAACGCTAAAAGCACTAAAGAGAACTGTTCTGTGCAAGATATTTGACCCTGCCTACGTAGGTGAAGGATGCAAAAGATGTCTTAAATGTCTGCGGTAGGTGTTGGAGCATAGGGAGGGTGAACACTGATGAAATGACTCTTCAATGGGACAGCGAAAGTAAAGGCGTTGACGAACACTTTGGAAAGATAAAGTTCAAAAGGACCATCTGCCACTTAGACAGAAGAACTGGCATACGTTCTTAAGGGAAAGAAGAAACTGGTGCAGCTATTTGGAACTAGTCCAATACGAAGTGTACACAAAAAGTAAGGTGACTTTTCAAGTTTTGCGAGTGATGTACATACAGTATTCGGTTGTATTTAATCCAAAAATTTTCTAGGAATTGAAAAAAGCGTTGACACAAGTATTTTTTATCTGAGGGGGATTACTTTGCAGCGGACAAAGTGGAAAATTATAAATAAATAAATATTGTTCAAGAAAAATAGGCAACTTACTTCTTCAACACACCTATATCCTAATAGATCCACATAAACAGAATAAAGGAACGTTTCGAGTTCATCACTTTTCCCGTCTATTATTTAAGATTTTATTGATTGCAGATATTTTTGCCAAAAGTCAAAACTTTATGTTCGAATCAGTTTTTTATTGTGATATTTGCCCAATGTGTGCATCCCTTTTTTAATCAACATATTTTCCATCCTTTTTTTTATGTAGTTTTGTCTTCTTGTCCTTCAGTGAGGCTTATTTGTTACCAATTCTGTTTACGGTTAAAACTTCAAAGATATTTACTTACTTATTTATATTTATTACTACTGTGGTGCCTTCTCTGCGGTATCATACCTTTGTACATAGTGGTCATTTAATACTTGGTATTTATACTTTTACTCGCTTCTGGCAAAGTTTAAATTATAAAAATTAAAAAAAAAATGTCTTCCAATTTTTTTAAATTTTTTCAATTTAGAATAACATATTAAGCAAAAAAAAAAACATCCGCGCTATTCGAGGAGCAGAGAAGCAATTTTTCTGAATATTTACCTGATAAGTGTGATTATAGTTATTATAATATATATATAAAAGCCTTTCGAAAAAACTAAAATACTTTAGTAGCGTTTGAAAAACTGCCAGCATAACAGCAACAGGATTACAAAAATCTGCTAACGCTGAGCTACGAAAACAAATTTGGGTTTCAATTTACTATTTTGTTGCATTGACTACGAAATTTCAAACAGTTCAGTCACAGCGCAGTTTCAAATATTCGCTGCGCTTCGTATGCGCTATTGCTTTACCAGCCGAAGCTAAGTGCGAGCAGCGCAGCACAGCACAGTTTTATATCGTTACTGCTGTTGCTGTTCGAACGTAGTTGTGCAGTAGGTTGAGATAATTGATGGTGTGCCGATTGTTTTGTTTTATTACTCCCGGTATAAATACCTCAAAAAGCACTTCGAAATTACCTAATTTTTATTACATAGTTTTACACGCTGCAAATTTATTGGCAGATATTGAAGGCATAGCAAAATTTCAACTTTTCAGAATCAATTACACGTAGAAGTTATAAGAAAATTAAATACGAAAAAATAAAAGAAAATTGAAGCTTGCCATACAAAGCCTAATTTGTCATGATGGTATAAATTTATAATAAAGAATAGTTATAGCATTATCATATAACTGATGCGGCAAAACAGTATCGATCGGTAAAAAAAACGACTTGTCGCGTATTTATTTGCAATTACAGATGTCGAGGAATTCTTACCAGCACATCCTTCAAAGTCCGCAAATATCATAATTAAACTAATAATTGAGCTATAGAAACCGTTATTTATGTTTGCTCCAAATATTTCTTTAAGCTCGTGAATGCATTTAACCAGTGCAGAATTCATTTAGCTTATTGAGCCTGCTAATTGCCTACAAATAAACCAGGAATTATTAACATATTTTTAATAAAGAAAAAATAATTTACTTGCACATCAAAGGCGGCAGAACAGTTAATTGTACATTCATATATCCAATAAAATATCAACAAAAATGCGCCAATAAAATAAAATCAGGCCAAAAGACGGCGACTGATGGTGACGTTCTGAGCCAGAGAAATATCGAACAGACAAGCAGCAGGGAGGAAGACCAGGCTGCCAGTAATTGAATGGTGCATCGACTAGCAACAACAAAATCATAATGGCGTATTAAGCCAATTTTGTTTTGTCAAGCAGCCATTAAATTGCAACACAGGTAAACAGGCAACCGACCAACCAACCAGTCGGGTCGTTAGTCTGACGTGAAATCCGGTCATTTGAGTAGACTTACCAAACTGTAGAAGTGTTTACAGTGCCGCCTCTCTTTGTTGCGGCTTGTTTTTATATTTGCTTACGCAGCTTCAACATAAATGAAAAACCAGCAAATATCAGCACCACTGAAATCATCTTCTTGATCCTCCTGAGCATCAATGCATCGAACCGACAACTGCTGTGACTTGTCGTTTGCATATGCAACAAATGTTTCCTGTGTAACAGACGATTGTTTCTTTATGTCCATACCTGCACAGAGCAACAACAAATATAAACTGGTAACAAACAGTTTGCGCTACAACAAAAACGTAGTTGTGCAGCTGCTGCAGCTCCATGCCCCATAAGTGTGGCACGGAGTCGAAGCAGAGTACGCGTAAAAGATAGATTAAAACTTGTTTATCATGTCGGCGCGTATCTTTAAATGCGGTAAAACGCTGCTGCGATAGCGTAAAACAACGGCAAATGACAATAAAACAAAAAGAATGGAGGCAATAAAAATGTGGAGTCATTGTGAAGCAAATAGGCGCAAGTATTCTACGTGTATACCCTTCTCGGGCGTTTAAATAACGCTGCTGCAAATGGTTTCGCTTGAGGATTTTTGAGAAATCATGTACTAGCCGTCTTCGATTCGGCATGCGTTAGCGTGTGGCGTATGAACGAAGCAACTGGCATAAATAACAAACATACTTTGGCAGCACTGGGAAACAACTGTTAAAAATGGCAGTTGTTTGGAAGCACTTAATGAGTATTAGTAACGAAACTTGCTTTTTGATATAGAAAATGGAGTTGGCAGCATTGAATGTAGGGAGTTATATTATTTTTATGAGGTATAAGTCCTCTTCTTTTCGGCAAGCGTTTGCAAGGGGCAAGAATAGAAGAAGCAACAAGAAGCAAGAAGTACAAATGAGAAATTATGGCAACGCTGGAACACAGCTGCCTTAAATAACATGTAAGATAGTGAGTTATACTAGTTTAATGAGGTATAACCGTATTCGCTAGTGACGAATCGTGCTCTATAGCATGCAAATTTTTCAAGCAAGCGGAATCCAAAAATAGCGACTAGAAAGGAGACGAATCGAAAACGGCTACTGACAGATATAGCAATACAAACATAATAATGCATAAATTATGCTGATAGAAGGGTAATGACTAACTATTACTAACATTATAACAAATCCCCTAGAGAATTATCAAATTTATAGTGACTAAAATAAGGGGTTTTGCACATAAAATGCGAGCATCATCTCAGACTCTATTTTATGAGTAAAAGCTTAATTTCAAACTGACACTGAACTGAAGCTCGTAAGGCCCATTGTTTCGGACTATGCGTGGTACTGAAATTTTGTAGAGCAAAAAGGGTTACTTAACTTTGCTGGAAAATGGACTTTTTATATAATATATTTAAATATTAAAGCCACGTCAGAATTTTCGAAAAGTAATTCCTTTTATTAGCTCAAAATATATTTTACATCTCTTAAAATACGAAGACATTTCCAAACTGCAATTTCCAAGTGTTTTATTATCGAAAAGTATTGTTTCAAAACGGCAAGCAGTACAACTCGTACAATTTTTGTTTGAAAACTCAATCACAATTTTCAAATAACAAATGATTTACGATTAGATAATTTCAACAATACTCAATAAAAATTACTGTCTATTTTTTTTTTTTGGCGGTTTAAATAAGCCGTGGCTGCCGTGGCCGAATGGGTTGGTCTGTGGCTCGGTGTGGCCGAAACACCAAATGATAGAAGAAGTGTTTTCTAAAGGCGGTCGGTCTGCGGCAAGCAATGGTGTGATTCTGCCATGGAAAACCTCCCCATAAAAATCATCTGACAGCATACAAATTTAGATCCCTCCATTTGTGGAAAAACATGAAGTCACATATCACAAATAGGAGTAGGACCTCGGCCAAGTATTTCTGGATTACGAACGGTGACTTGTTTGCGGTTGTGTTAGCCGCTTTTTGCTGCTGATGAAGTTCATCAGATTTTTGATATCAAGGCTGCTATATCAGCAAGCGTAGGAAAGAAGTGAGAATTAATATGCTTAAACCTTAGTCCCGTGAGAGTGGGGCAGCTAAGAAGAAGGTGCTGAAATGATTTCACCTCATTCTCTATACAGTTGATGCAAAAAGGACTTGAAGTAATACCGAGTTTCGCTGCATGTATACCGCGCGGATGGTGTCCTCTGAGGACGCCCACGAAATTTGAGAGCTGAGAATTTGTCATCCTCAGAATATTCCTCGAACGCCCCCGATCAACATGTGGCCAGAAGGATTTCGCGACCTTATAAGTTTGTGTACTTGCCCAGCGCTCACTGAGTTGACGCGAAGCGAATCATTCCAGGAGTTGGGCGCTGCTTGTTATGGGGATCCCGCTCCTCTCCTTTCACGGGGACAATACCTCACAGATACCTCATCTGGCCAGCTCGTCCGCTTCGCAGTTTCCCGCAATGTCACTATGACCCGGCAACGAATTCGGATGCAAGTGAAACCAGGCATTCCCTGACCAGTTTTGAATGCACCATCACTGACCGGAGGGCCCATATTGCCGCTTTGCTATCGGAGTAAATATTTACCTTCTTAACTTATTACGCAAGTGAGTAGTCAATCAGCTGCTTCTTTGATTGCGGCTACCTCTGCTTGGAACACAGTCAATGTTACATTGGCGCCAAACACGTCCTTGAAGAAATATTCGACGATGATTCCTCGACCCCGTAGCACTGGATGTATTGGCTGTTCTTGAATGTCTTTGTGCTGCTTTTCAGCTCAAATACGTCAATTTTGCTTATTGACATAGCCATTAAGCCAAAAATGGGCCTCATCGCTGATCGCCATAAGTTGGCTTGAGTGCTCCATGAACACTTTTCACATAGCGTCGATTTTCGTAATACAATTTTGCGAGTTGTAAACGTTGTTGAGACGTAAGTCTTTCCCTCATGAAATAAAAATGAATACTCTAAGAATTATGTATTTGGGTTGACAGTACTCACGCGTGATCTGTCACAAAAAAAAAAAACGTATTGGAAAAAGTACTTGACACCAGCTGAATACAAAACCTGTTTCTTTCTCAAGTTCGTCCCTATGAGAATCTTCCAGTATCAATTGGTATTAGTAGAAGTTTAAATATCACTAAAATAATTCATGAATGGCATAGTGGCAGCCTACGTTCATACATACGAGTATGTATGTATGTATGTATACGGGCGGCTTACAACAAGCGATAGTAATGCTAAACAGCACAGAACTGGAAAGAACTGTGTTGGCGCGGTGACACTTAAGCCACTCCTTACTGCCACAAAGCCACCAAACAACCACCTCACCTGTGTTGCAGCACCAACAACTATCGCAGCAGTCAACCTCCCTCGGGAGCCTTCTATCGCCGTTAACCCCCTCAACCAATTGCAACACCTTCTTGGCAGAGCTTAGTTACGTTGTCGTGGCAATCATTAAATTGTTGTTTTAATTTCATTTGTTGTTGTTGTTGCTGCTGGAGTTGCTGTGCTTGTGCTTGAAGCGATTAAGCAGCGGCTAAACATGGAAAATTGTTGTAATTATAGACGACTTATCGAGCAACAGATACGCGCGGCACGCCAAACCAAAGCAATGGATTGCACGCCGCAATACAAGTATAAGTTGAGGGGCAGAGTGGAGGATTTGGGTTGCGGCATGGCCCAACCTGGCTGAGCTATCAAATTGCATTGAATTGAACGGACTTTTGACTTTGCTGCACAACGCTTTGCTATCGATGAACGCCAACTTGTTGCACCACCATCAGCACCATCATTACGACCATCAGCAGTAACATGGACATGGCGGCAACAACTTCTTAGTTGCGTGTGCAACAACAATAACTAACAGCATGCTGCCTTTTGTATTAGAAACAAACAGTTTCGGCTTGTAATAGAGCGACAAAAACAACAGCAACAACAATATGGTGTGCATATCTTGTTTTGTGGTTGGTGTTATTATTGTTGTGCATGTTGCTGTTATGCCGATATTGCATGCTGCAAATTGTTTTTGTTGTTGCTGTTGTTGTTCTTGTTGTTGATAATGTTGTAGTAAAAATTTATCGCATTCCAGTCTGTTTGGCTTGTTCAAGTGATGCATTGTGGCAGAAGTGAGCAGCAACAGCAACAGCAACAGCAACAAAAATAAACACGTTCTGCATGTGGCGGCAATAACTGCTATGACAACAGCAACAACAACTACCATATTTATTTGCACTTTTATTGTTGCTATTGTATGTAATATCAGTTGCCGGAGCAAATGCTTCACTGCGCATTGCCATTCTGGCTGCCGCTCCTTCCTACCGTTCTCCTTCTTTCTTCTCCCTTCCACCTTCAACCTTCTGTCACTTATTACTTGCTGCTTACTTTTGTTGGAATTATAAATTGCTCAGCCGCTCAACGCGACAATTTGAATTGAAATGGCAATACTATCATGCCGCTTATCTTTAGCAATGGTCACCAAAGCTGGCCAGCAATACGTACGAAGGCGAAGTCATCAAGCACCGCCGGCTGCAGTCGCTGAAATGTGCAATCCTCACTTTGTCCGAGTGCATTCAGCCTTCATGTGTTTGTTAGTGTTGTTTTGTTTGCGCACATGGCTGTGTGCGTGTGTTATGCGTGCATTTAATGACAAATGCTGTGAATTGCTGCCGTTGTGTTGCAATGTTGCAATTACACGCATCGAATATCCACTGTTGCTTACGAGCTGATATGGAATTGTCGCGACGCGTCGCTTATTATTAGACACTTTAACGAGCAATATCTCGGAATATACGAGGATTGCTTTTGATGAAGTTGAATTTAGTTGACGCGTAATTGTTGTACTACAGCAGAAGAAAGCCAAAATTGACAAATCCCCTTATTTCGTTGCCGAAATAGAAATTAAGTTACGGGTATGGGTGAAATAAAATTTTGAAAGCTTTATTTGGGATGTGGAAGTAGCACTTTGGAGTGCATGCCGAGATTACAATTCTCTATTTCAACTTTAACGAAAACGGAAGTGGGGAAACGAGAAGCTTTCGGAAGCTGGTTATAATATGCAAATCGTAAAAATATTTGTTTCTTCTTTTCACATAAATATATTTGATCAAAACGTTTCCGGAACAACCGTCAGGCGATGCTCTAAGTCAATTGATTCCAGTTCTGTTTTTATTTTTTTATTTCTTTTTTGTTACGTTGGCATATCTGTGATTACCAAACCTTTAAAAATTTTATCGCCATTGCTTGACATTTGTAAAAGTCACACCGTCTAGAGTAAATCAACCTCTGTACGTGTTTTCGATCACTTACAGTTTTTAAAATGGATTTGATTTTGTTCTAAAGAGTTTATATTAAATGTTGCATTGAAAATGGATTCAATGGAGCGAAAACCTTAGATATGTTGGGAAACTGTTTCGGTAACGTTAGTCTAAAGTAACGAGCCGTTTACTAGTGGCATGAACGGTTCAGAAGAGGAACGACGAACGTAGCGGCTAGCCGTCGACATCGAAAACTGATGAGAACCTCAATAAAGTGGAACAAAAGTGTATGAGTAACCGCAAATTCATCATCAGAGTGCTGGCAGAGGACTTGAACATTGCTTATGGATCCGTACAGGACATTGTAGTTAAAGATTTGGTTTGCGCCGTGTTGCTGCAAAGTTGGTCCCGAAAGACCTGAATCTCATGCCAAAAGAAAACGGATTGATACCGCCAAAGGCTTGGATTTGGACAACAGGCGCTGCAAATGAACCAAGATCAAAGAAACCTCGTAATTTTCAGTCAAAAAAGAAAGCGGTGCTTATGATTTTTATACATTATAGTAAAACACGAATTTTCGCCAGAAGGTCAGATAGTTAATAAGCAATATTATATCGGCGTTATGAGAAGTTTACGCGATGTAATTCGCCAAAAAGAAAGTATTTGTTGGAGAGGATTTTCCACCGCACCGATGCACAGAGCTATCATTCCCCGTTAATTTTTGACCAAGAACGAAACGAATACCACCCAACAGCTATCGAATTCACCTGTTCGATCGAGTCAAAAACCTATTAAGGGGAACGTGTTTTAACAGCCGAAAGGCAGTAATGAAAAAATCGCCTAGGTTTTGATGGATATACCGAAAATAAAGTTCCAGAAATGTTTCAAGAGCTGAATCAAACGCTGGCCTAAGTGCTTTGCAGTTGATGGGGAGCTTCATGAAGGTGTGAAATAAACTCGTATTTTGAGTTTTCTGAATATATTCCGGCAACTTTTTGATCGTATCTTATATGAAGTTAAAAAATTATATCCGTTGCGTCTCGCATTCTATGCTGTAAGCGAATTTTGGTAAAAATGAGTTGTTTTTTGAAAATTGCAATCAGATAAAAATAATTATTATAAATAATTATTATAAATTCAGGTGTTAACATTTCTGTAGGAAAATTAACTGAAGAGCATCGTCGGGGAGTGCTGTAGAGTATTATTATATAATCATAGGAAAGCAAAAGAAAGTATATGAAAAAAATTAATTCACACACAAACGTGATTTTTAAAAGATGGTTTACCTATTCTATTCTAGTATACGAATACTTTTTTGAAAAAGTTTAAGAAAGCATCACAAATTTAATGCATTATTTGCAAGTTTTCTTACCATTTTCGCGCTCTACAGCTCACGTCATAGCTGTTTACAAACTGTCACCGATAAAAAGTCACACGATCTTAATTATAATGTAAACTCAAATAAAATACTATATGGCACTTCAAATCTGATATTTCCCACTTAGCTAAGACGATATGATCACAAATATTTGCTTCTATATTTATTTGTTTAAAATTTCATTTTCACACGAAATTAATAACTTCTCTAAAAATGTTTACCAAATATTTACAATCGTTGTATTTCGGAGGAGACAACACTAATGACAGATGCTGATGGAGAAGATGTGCTTTCAGAGATATTTGTACGAAGACACATTAACAAAAGAACAACAAACGTCGATGAAACAACAAACTTCATTAAAGTGCGAGGCTTAACCCATTCACTTATTGATACCACAGATACGTGTGTAGGTATGAAAAAGGAAGAATGGAGCATATTCATTAGGGTGGGTCGAAAAAAAATAAAAAAACTTGTTGTATGCTATGCTGCTCTCTAAATTTGCTCACTTTTTTCTAAATTTGGTGAAAACTATAACCTTCCAGGTAGGATAAAAAATGTATTAAATATCAACAACAAATTGTTCAAAAAAATTCAAAAACATTTGAAAGCAACCTAATAGTAAATAAAAATTGGAAAAAGTTATATAAATTAAATTAATTAATGAAGTACCTAATTAATTAATAAATAAGAATAATATTTCTGTTTCCTATTTTTAAATCTTGGATTGTTTTCAGGATTCCTAAAAAAAAAAAAATTTTTAATGAAGTGTAGAATATCATATTTCGAACATTTGTGTAGTGATGTCTAAGCACTTTGTACCCAATTTGGGGAGATGTGTATTTTTGCTAAAGGAGCCAGTGTTGGTCAATGGGCCAGAAGCTCGTTATTTGGCCAAAAAGGCATTAAGGCATTCTGATGTCCCCCAATTTGGATCGAACGAAAAATCCCACTTTGACCCATTTAGGGTGCTCCAATCGGGTCCAAATGTATGACCGACCCCCACTAACTTTGGGCGGCCGATCCACCCATGCCAGTCCCAATGAAACTTCCCTGAGGGGTTCCCCATACAATCATTTCAAAATATCACCATTTTTGGCTTTTACATGAGAAAAGAAACTAAAAAGTTCGACCCAAATTGGGTTGTGATGTCCCCCAATTTGGGTCGAACTTTTTAGAGGTATGGTTCCTTCGGCAAAGTTTCTTATTTTGATCCCTAGAATATGATTTTCACAGAGCAATAGGCGATTTTTTTGCCTCCTCACAAATTGACCCGGCGTAATATGTATATATAATTGGCGCGTACACCCTTTTTTGGTATTTGACCGAGCTTCTCCTCCTATTTGTGGTGTGCGTCTTGATGTTGTTCCTCAAATGGAGGGACCAAACTGCCGACTCCGAACGGCAGATATTTTTATGAGGAGCTTTTGAGCTCATGGTAGAAATACACTCGGAGGTTTGACATTGGCTGCCGAGGGGCTACCGCTATTAGAAAACACTTTTTCTTCATTTTGGTGTTTCACCGAGATTCGAACCTCTGTGAATTCCGAATGGTTGTCACGCACCAACCCATTCGGCTACGGCGGCCGCAAGGACATATAGGGTTATCTAATAAGAGGTGTTATTTTGATATTCTAAGGAAAATGCTATTTTTTAATATAAATGATCGGATGTTTATTTCATTATATTGAGGCAGGTATGCCGATAATAGTGGAAAATACCATCAGGCAAATGGCCTCCACGACCATGCTTACAGGACAATATCCTTTTTATGAAATTTTCCATAGCTGAATTGCAAAGTGGCCGCCCCACGTCCTCGATAGCCTCACGAATTCCATCTTTGAGGTCTTGAATTGACCCTGGGCTGTTGGCGTAGACCTTCTCTTTCACGAGGCCCCAAAGAAAAAAGTCACAAGGTGTTAAATCACAAGATCTCGGTGGCCAATTGTGATCACCTCTTCGAGAGATAACACGGTACGGAAACTTTTCACGTAAAAGATCATTGGTTTCGTTGCTTGTGTGGCACGTAGCGCCGTGTTGTTGAAAATAAACGTTGTCCAGATCAATACCATCCAATTCCGGCCGTAAAAAATCGTTAATCATCTCTCGACAGCGATAGATAACACCATTTATTGGAAAACCCTTTACTTTTTTTAGGGTCACCCTAATATTCATACATAGTATGCATGTCTACTTAAGCGCAACTGTATATTTGTGTTGGTGATATTTGTTGTTGTTAGTCAAGTTATTGACATTCGCAGCTCAAGCCTTTTTACGAGTACTTTCTGATGTGCTTACAAAGTGTGTATCTTGTGGTGAGCATCTCAAAACAAATCTCCCAAAAATGGTTTATGTGTTTCCTAAAAGCAAATATTAAACATGACTGTGTATGTATTTATGTATATACTCATGTACTGGTGATAAAGCCCATTGCAATCAACATCACTAATGAAATTTATTTACCTAATAAATGCATTTTTTTTCTCGGCTAGCCAAATTAAGAAATGTTTGTCTGTACAAAAGCGCCAAAAATTAAGAAAAAGTAAAATTTCAGCTCTCTACGAGTCTCTCGATAAATAATCCATTTGGCTCAAACAAAACAACGCTTTGTATGTGAATGAGTTAGTGAGTGACCGCTGAAATCCATTAGTAGCTGTAGTGTATTTTTTTCTAAGAAACAAAATGCCAAAATAACTGAATGAAAAGTAGGTGGAAAGGGAACTGCTATTGAGGGCGAAGGCGTTTTCAAGTGAAACTCAAACTTTGCGCACCATCTTGGCAAGGTGTTGAGCTGTGTCAACATTTTCACATTTGCTGACAAATATTTGCGCCTGTTGGCATTTCGATTTTATTATCTCACTGAACTTGGCGTTGAAAAAATAAAATCGAATTAGAAGTACGAAATAGCTGCTGCTTTTTTACAACGGAACTGTAGGGATACGTAATTTATGTGAAAATAATCAATCCGTAAACCTTAAGGCACTACTTGCGATTCATTCAAATTAAATGTTTCGCCACCCACAAATAATTTAATTAAACCCTTGTTAGCGGCCTCTAGGTTATTAATTAGTTTCCCTGATTTTTTCTTACTCGGCTACGTTTTTCCAAAGACGCCTTTCGAGTTTGAAAATTTTCGCCCAGCAAACAACTGCAATTATTCCCATTATGTTCCCTATTAATTATGCCCAAAATAAGGGTTAATTAACAAAAAGTGTCCTTTTCCACTCGAACTGATTTGCGTTTACTATTGTGCATGGTAGAAAAAGAGTTGGAAGCCAAGTGGGCAGGAAAAAATCGTTGTCCAATGTGCAACAAAAGAAATTGCTCGAACATGAAAAGGACATTAAAGGCTGCTGACGACCGTTTTAAAGCACTTTTTTATTGTTAATGTCGCAATGAGTGGCATACAGCAGAGCAAATGTCTCCCAATGTGGAGGGTTATGGCGGTTTAAACAAAAAAAAGAAAACCAAATCATAAATCTTATTGTGCTGCTGTTTAACGGTGCGTTAACGCGCAGTCAATAATTAATGGCCGTTTGGTCAATATGGCGTTGCGTGGTATTAATGCCTCCTCCAGAGTATCTCATGCGACAGCAAATCGGCGGTTGGGGTCATTTGAACTGAATGATATTTGGGGAGACTGTCTTTTGGCTACCGCAATTCTGCCGTTGCATATTTTGTGGTAAATATGTAGTTCTACATATCACCACATTTTAAAACTTTTTATTTTGCAGCTTCCAAACCGCAAGCGAAATATCTGCTGCTGTTAATTTGATAATAAATTCTTATTTGCTCCTTTTAGAGGTATTCCCACTAGTTTCGTACGCCTATGAATTTAATGAAGTTTGTTTAAAGAGGCAACTTAAGACAAATTCGGACCAAATATATTCGAAGGTAGTGGTTCCTGATGGTAAAAGACATCAGAATATAGTATAATTACTATTTGCTAAGGGATAATATAGAAAAAGAAGTAGAAAGGATAGGACTAAGTAGAATATGAAAGGACAAGGTAGTATAGAGGATAGAATATCGTAGAATAGGAGAGGATTAAATAAAATGGAGGGATGGAGGATAGGATAGGAAAATATATGGTAAGATGGGAGAATATACGATAAGATAGCATAGAGTATGACAGGAAAGAATTAGATTGAATAGGGTAAGATGAGATAGAATAAGATAGGATGGGATAGTATAGAACAATATATATGGTAGGATAGCACACGTTAAGATAGAATAGGTTGTGGTAGAATTGTATACCATAGAATTTGTTCCTTCTTATGTGAGCGGCATTGGGAGCAGCATATAATTCCATTTAGTAAAATTATTTCAATAAATGGTTAAGTAATATTTTGATCAGTGATTAAATTAACTTAAAATAAATGGTTCACATTCTGGATTCGAGCGCTTAATACATCCTGCGACAAAATGGTAGCATATCAATATTTTTACGAAACTTGGCTTATTTTCTTTTCTTCTTTGAATACTAATTATTCTTGTATAAAAAATAAATCACACTATTTGCCAAAAGCCAAATAAATTCAAATTGCGAAATCGATCGCCGTAGCCGATTGGGTTGGTGCGCGACTACTACTCCGGAGAGCGTAGTTTCGAAGCTACGCGCATGAAACAGCAAAATTATAGAAAACGTTTTTTCTAATAGCTATCTCTCCTCCTCGACGGAGTGTAGCTTCAGATCTGGAAAATCCACAATCGACCAGATATTCACAATACGCCAAGTGTTGGAAAATGCGCACGAAAGGAGACCCTGTTGTCGAAAAGATGTTGCCTATATGCCGCGATGCGTGAATTTGGTTTCCCACAAAAGTAATACGGCTATGCAAAATGACGGTGCTCAATCCAGCAGCGCCATCGGAATTGGGAAGGATCTGCCTTAGCCGTTTAATACCAAACGAGGTTTCAGAAAGGGTGACTCGCTATCATGTGACTTCATTAGATTGATGCTGCAAAAGATGCACAATTTTTTATTATATAAGACAGTACAATTGATGGCGTTTGCCGACGATATTGATGCCATCGGCCTTAACAACCGCCCTTTTAGTTCTGCCTTTTCCATACTGGATAGAGAAGCAAAGCGATTAGGTCTGGTGGTGAACGATGACAAAACAAAATATTTCCGGTCATCAAAAAAGAAGTCGTCGCATTCGCGTATCGGCACCCATGCCATTGTTGACGGTTATCACTTCGAGGTTATAAGAGACTTCGCTTATTTAGGAACCAGCATTAACACCGACAACAAAGCCAACCCTGCAATCCAACGGAGAATCTCTCTTGCCAACAAGTGCTACTTTGGACTAAGTAGGCAACTGAGTAGTAAAATGCTCTCTCGACAAACAAAACTAACACTCTACAAGGCTCTTATCATCCAATATGGAATGCCCGGCGTCTTAGAAGCAGTTTGATAACGATAGGATAGGACAGAATACGAAAGCATACAACAACATAGGATATGAAAGCAGAGAAATCGTAGCCTACGCCAAACTCATATGGTGGGATAGGAGGGGACACAGTAGGGTACAAAAATATGATAGAAATAAACGATAGGTCAGAATAGGAATTAATAAGATATGATAGTCTAGAACTGGGCCTATATACTATCATGACTGGATAACGTTATTATAATATAGGATAATATGGTTTAATAGGAAATGAGTGGCGATACGATAGTTGTTTATATTCGGACTTGGGATTTCGAAGACCTTAAGCATAATTCTGACCCACACAGTGATTGGAAGTAAAAACGTAATTATATTTTTCCTCTTTGGTTAAACGAAAACTTTGCTTAAAAGCTCCTCAGAAATATTAACAAAAGTTTCAGATTGGGTCGGCCCAACAATTGATTGTGTCGAATTCATTGAGAATTGAGTAGCGCTACCATTGTGCATTGTAATATTATAAGAGATGAACCGTGTTTCGATATTTTTATAAAAAAGTATTTTTTAGTATAAAGTTACATATACCTCATTCATTTGCGAGCTTAGCAAATATCCAAGATAGCAAATTATTTCCATACCCTACCTACCTTAATTCAAAATGCAATCCTATGCCTCATTCCTTTTTGAATTGTTGTATGCTTTTACTTTCTTAACTTAAGTACAGCGTTTGTTATTAATTTCAATGTGGGATCGGCAAAAGAGGGACCTAGAGTGTTATGCCACTTTCGAGTGGCTGCTGAGAAACTTTTCCGTGGAAGAAATACACTCGGAGGTTTGTCTTGTCCTGTCGAGGTGCAAATGCTATAGAAATAACCTTTCCTAACGACTATACATTATAAAATTGGAAAGCCTTCGATTAGGGCCCACAAAAATAAAACACGGTCATCTAATGAATACACACAAACCCAATTTCACTCCTCTTTTTTTTTGTTGTCGGGACAAACTAGCAAACCCATTGTACTGCACTCGGGTTCTCTTTTTAATTTTCTTTAAATCTACCTGACCTCTGAAGAAATCTGGGTATATCTTGTGGTGCCAAGGAGCCAAGGGGGTCGCTTCTTATCACATCAGCGCCAAAGACTTCAAGCCTGATTCGAGCGAAGGCCGGGCAGACGCACAGAAATTTGTCCGCCGTCTCATCCTCCTCTCTACATGATGGGCAGAGTGTTCTGACTGAGTAGGCATCCTTTTCCATGTGTCTCGCCCATAGAAAGTGACCCGTCATCAGTCCGACCAGCTGCCTTCCCTTCTGCTAGTCCCTTCTGCTTAATGACAGAAGGATCTACGACTGGCGGTCGGACATGACAGGTAACATCAGTTTAGTCCATCTGCAGCCTCTTTCAGCCTGCCAAGCTCGCTTGTGGGTTAAAGTAACCCGTTTGCTAACCGTGGCTTTGATACAGGGTCAGATATCTCCTTATCCGCGATACCCACGTGTATGCCGTATGTCTACCGACATAGTTCAGCTTGGATTTACAGGGCTCAACTACCCTTGAAGTGGTTGGAAGGCTGTCTAACGCCATGAGGACAGCTTTGCTGTCGCTGCAGACAAACACAGATCTGCGTCTCCATTTGTTTTCTACAACGAAATTTATTGCTTCTTGCTAAAATAAAATTTATCTAAATGTAAGAATGGAAATATGTATGAAATTATCGAGCTTAAGGCCTAGCTACTATAGCTCCTAACACTTAGCATATAAGGTTTATGTTGTAAGCTAATTTTATATAATAAATAAATAATATATCACTTCATATTTAATTTCGACAGTGCTTTTCACAGTTGAGACGAAGCAGCCGCCGAATTTGGAAAAAGCTCGACTGTTACGAATAAAAATTAAATTCTCCATAGAAATTTGGAATGAAATTAAACAAATGCATTTATTATTGTTTATCTTTCTTACTTATGCTTCTTGTTCTTTAAATTACATGGAAGATGTAACACATTTTGTGGTTTTCTTTAATCGCCGTCATTCCGCTATTTATACAGTAGTTTCAGCTGAACTCGCCTGTGTGGCTGTGGCTTATCAACGCGCCGATAAATTGCCGCCACATTCTGACAAGCTCAGCATACCCAGCTGCATTCCCTAGAGTTCACACACTCATCGTCGTGTACTACACCCGTACAATTTGTATTTTTAATCCAGACGACATAAAGTTACAAAAAAAAACACCCAGCAATAAAACAAAAAAAACAAAAAAAAGAAAAACACCCAGGAATTGAACTTCGCCAAACTCCTCAAACAACTCGCGATCCGCCCAAAATAGTGTAAACTGAATGATTCTCAACTCCCAGCAGCTTCAAGTGCAATTGCCGCCTTCTCACCTCGCCACACTTTCGCGATCGGTTGCAATACTTTAGAATTCTGTCTTTCAGGATTTCACTTGTCACACAAGTTCAGCTGCACGGATCAGCGTCGTGCCAATTACTTGCAACGCAGCAACGCCTAGCCACATTCAAATTCCCTGTAACGTGCAAAATGCGCGTACACACACCACCAGACACGTACAACTCATTGCCTGCACTTGATGTTCAACAACCGAATTCTTCCAATCCGTAGAACATCCTCTTCGATGTTTACGCGGTGTTCTGGTGTTCTTTCACTTAGCTTGTTGAGCACGGCTACCCGTACTACATATTTGAATATACTTACAGACGCACACACATATGCACATACAATACATACATATATAATTAGTTGGCCATGTTACGTAGCCAGAGCGTTTGGGTGCGTCTGGCCCCATTAATTCTTCGCTGTCGTAGCGCCGATCCACCGATCTATCGATATAGCGATTGGCACTTTTCTGTTCGCATGCTCGCCTTACACATGTTCGATTGTTGAATACGAATACTCAGTGATTGTACAAGTTTTGTTTTCTATTTTTGGTCGAGTGGATTTCACTAAAATCCCAATTAAATTTGATTCATTTGCAATTGCGAGAATTTTAATTCGACGTGCAAGGCCATTGCGCCATTCATTCGATATGCGAGTGTGAGTATGCAAGTATTTAAGTACATTTTTAGAAAAATTGGCCGCGTTAAATAAACAAAAAAATAAATAAATAAAAAATATCGAATAAAACTAAAATGACTTACGGCCACAAAAATTCTACACCACCAGTCAATATTCTTGGTGAAACTTATATGTTTTCCAACCATACGCTGGCATGCGGATAAAAATATATTTGGAGGCCAATTTCCTGCATTGGTAGTAGATTAACTGTGTGTAAGATTTAGTGATTTTTTTAGATGTAGTATCATAATCCAAATCTTGATAGTCTTGAGAAAAAAGGCTTCAAATAAATAAATTTCTTATGCCTTCCTAAGTGAAAGTAAATACATATTTTCATTTCATATATAACCACGCAGTTTTATGTGACATAAAAGAAGAGCTTCCGCTATTCAGCTATTTCTGCGTGCATTTACCAAACCTCTTTTTTCGGTTTATGAATCTATTGAAGTGAACGAGTTATAAGTGAAAGAACCGTATTTTTATGAATCATTGGCAATAGCTTTACATGACACTCTCCTTTGAACGTTTCAAATTTTTTAGCACTGAACAGGCTATCTTCTTTAAACGCGCGTACTTTTAGTCTCTTACAAACTCCGTTGTTTTTATTGTCATCTCGATTGGGCGACTGCCTGTAAAGTCTTAGACTTTAATAAAGTTGGATTGGCATTTACTGGTCGATCATCCGCGGCCCATCTACAGGTGAGCTTTGCGATGTAGACCATCCTGATACAAAACTACCTTTGTGATGTAGATCATCCTAATACAAAGCTTACCTGAGTATAAAGTGGTGCCGAGTGATTGGGCTAAATTGAGTGATTTAAGATCAATTCCCTCCTAGCCAACCCAACCGCGAAGTAATTTTCAAGATTTTTTTTTCCAGAAACCCAGACAAATGTTCGTGGTGCACCGCTTAGCCAGTCCATTTAGAATACTCACTAAACAACATTCAAAAGCAAATTTGGAGAAGATACTTAAGGGCTGTCGAAATTTAATGGCAACCAGTGTAAATAGTGATCGGTTCGGGACCAACCCCGACCCATAAGGCATTTTCCTTTATATCTATTAACTCAGCTGGGAAGACTTGCAGTAGTCAGAAAGCCATGTGCTTAATTTCAGCTGCAGCTCTTCTGAGGGGATGCCAATACAGATTCTCTTATTTAGTCTTGAGTCATTAGTAAATAATAATTTATGAATAAATAAATAAATATTAGGTTGGGGAATAAACTCGTAACGTTTTTACTGAAGACTTTTATTTAAATAAAACACACAATAAATATATCAATAAAAAATATCAATAAGTTAAACAATTCTATATCCGCCGTTACAGTTTACAACCTCTTCTCACCTCGCGACCAATCTGTTGATGCCGTTCCGTCAAAGGTCGCCTGGTCTGGTGTCAGTGAAGTTGTTGAGCCACTTTTGAAGCGTGTGGCTCACTTTGTTACCGAACGTAACGCTCTTCATATGGTTTGACAGGGAGCGGAGAAGATGGTAATCGGTCGGTTCAAGGTCCGAAGAATACGAAGGGTCTTTCATTCGAGCTCTTGGAGTGCATCTTTGATGACTTGTGCGACTTGGGACTCGCGTTGTCGTGAAGGGGTATGATTTGACCATGTCGATCAGGTATTTTCAGTCGAATAACCTCAATCAGGCGGTGTAGCTGAGCAATGTAGAGCTCCTTGTTGACCGTGGCATTCTTTTCAAGCATTTCCTAGTGCACCATGCCCTCCCAGTCCCAACAAACACATATAATGATCTTCTTTGGATGAAGATCCGGCTTGACTCTTGGCTTTAACGTATCTCCTGGAACCACCCAGACCATTTCTCATCTCCCATGATGATTCGGAATAAAAGCGTTGTTTATGATCGCGCGTCACGTGATGGCGGGCGCGATGTTGAGAAGTTATTGCAAGGCGACTTTCTTTGTTTTTTTTTTTTTTCATTGAGCCCTTGAGGCTCCCAATTTTTCAGTAATTCCCATTGAATGAAGGTGATTGAGAATCGTTTTATGATCGCAGTTCATTTTTTCCGCCAATTCATGACTCAATTTACTCGACCGTTCTACTTCAAAAGTGATTTGAGACGTTCTTTATCGAATTCAGAAGGCCTTCCGCTGCATTTTTGAACTTCCGTGCTGTAGACTCGCTTATGACACCTGCTCCATACACGTCGCAAATGTCTCGGGCTGCTTCGGCGACTTCGACATCTTTTTGAACTCGTTGAAAAGCAAAGAAGAGCAGGTGTCCAAAATTTTTATTTTTCACCCCTGGGCGTTCCATTTCTAAGCCTCAAAATTAATAAAAAGTTAAATAACTCAAAAACACATTTAACATAGTTTTGTATAGACTTTTTGTTCTACCGAATGAATACTTACCCTATGTCAAACAGGAAACAAATCATTGTAAAATAAAAGAAAATATAAAAACGCTGTGAACTTATTCCCCAACCCAATATTTATGCACGTCTTGTAACTAGTATATTTGCAGTGCTCCTAATTCATCCAAAAACATAGTTTTAATTAAATTTTCATACAGCAGTCAGACAAACGTTTTTGATTGTTATCTTCGGCAGACATTTAATGACGCGATTATCATGCGCAGCATCGGTATCATTATCCACACATCCGAGTGAATGTCGTCAAGATGGCACCAGAAGTTCAACCATTGCACTAAATTCGATGAACACTGCAGGATGTATTTCAACTCATCGCCATACATGCAAACACGAATAGGAATGTGTATACATACATATAAATGTGTATACTTGAGCCCGTTTTAAAATGAAATTAAAAGTAAATATTCGCCAGATAAGATCCATACAACGCGCCTACAATTTACTGCCTCATGAGTGCCCAGTTGTCCTCAGCTATTTTATTTTTATTACCGCTCTCCTCACTTACGAGTATGCGGCGCTGACCGCCTGCTGTCCATTTCTAGCTGAATATTAGACCCTAAACGGCCTAATTAATAAACCAACACCACCAATGGTTGGTGTTAGCGTCAACACCGAAGCCATAACCATCCACCACTTGATTTCGCTTTTACTTTCGTCGAACGAACAGTCAATAATGACACTAACCGTTGACAGTACACGTCGAATGATAAAACTCATCCACAGTCGTCTATTTGCCAGTCTACTCCGTACACTTACCATCTGCTATTAGTTATCTGTTGTTGTAGTATTTGTAGTCTTCTTCCATTTTATTAGTTAGTGTTGTTGTTGTTGTTGTTGTTGTTAGGATTTCTCTGTGCCATCCAATATTGTACTCTAGCATGCGTTTAACTTTCTTTTTTACGACTTGATAAGGACAATGTTGACGTCTGTCACATCAGGCATAAAAATAATCAATTACGAAAAATGATGATTCTAATTGAATTTGGGTTGAAGCGAATCATTTTCAGGGGCATACTTGAATAAGTGAATTTTGTTTTTGTATATATGTACTTACGTCTAGGATACGACATAAGGGCAGAAATAGTATTCATATACTTACATATCGGGTTTCTCATTAAGAGTGCTCGAACTTTGAAATTACTTAAAACAAACTGTTTAAGTGATACTGCCACATTTTAATCTTTATCTAGTGGCCCACTTTTGGATGCCAGTTATTGAAACTATTTTATATGTCAGCGTAAGCTATTGACGATGAAATCGTCGGACTAAATTCAGCACCAAACAGCAACTTTTACGGAATGAACCGGCATGGATTCACGTGGATTTTCGTTGCGCCACATGTGGCAATTTTGTGTGTTTAAGGGGACAGATATCTGTAAACGGCCATAATTTTCCTTGATTTTCATTAAAATTATTTAAAATGAAAAAGTCAATATATTTTTATTTAAACTGGCATACAGTTTATTTATACATTAAAATAAAATATTTTTTTTTTTTAATCATTTAAAATGGCGGATGTACACTCAATTCTTCCAGGATGGTAGCAGCGTAATTTCTAAACGTTATTCTGCTTATACTTTAAGATGCGTTAATAAAAAATAAAAAAATAAAAAATCGGCGGGCATTGTAGCATCGGCGTCAGTGACCTCAATACAAAAAACCAAACATTTTTTTGTTTATTAATGTCATAATTTCTATATGAATTAAAAAAAATGGGAAAAAAATTCGCGGAATAAAATGCTTCAAAAAAAAAAAATTAATTTTGGGGCGAATTTTCTTCCTATTTTGCTTCGAAAAAATTATGTTTTCGAAATTTTACAGGTATCTGTCCCCTTAAGAAGTCAAGTATAAAACAAAAGAATCTCATTAGAGAAGATGATTTTCTTTCCGAATTCAGCGCACCGTGCATTTGGCGAACTGATTTAAAACTTCAGGATTAAGCAAGTAATTCTTCCTTATTTGTCCGAGAATTCGACTATACAGAAGAGGAAACTCGATTCAATTAAATCGGTTTCTGTAACAAATTCGATTAAAGTTATTCATTTGACCATTCTTGCCCTCTCTATTGCCCAATTTCCTAGTTTTGTTTCTGATCAAGTTTTGACTTTAAAAATGTTCCGATTATTACCTGTTTACGTTTTACGCCAGCAGGCTTTAGTGGGCTATATCCCACTATATCTCCCGATGGACATACTGTTTTGATAGTTTTGTGTTAGGTGCAGCCACTTTTGTTTACCAACGTACCGAAATGGAGGTAAAAAATTCGGTAAATTCTTCCGTACTATTATGACCGGGGGGAATAGTCGGCCCAAAATTGTCACGTGCCTCCGCAGCCAATTATTTGAAGAAGTCAAAGCTGTTCCTCAATAAATGGATGTACTGGTATACTGAAGTTAAAAACGTTGGCGACTTTCTCGGACGACGCCTAAAAAATACCTCTTCAAAGAAAGCTCCGAAGACCATTGACTCGTTTGTAACAAAGCCGAACTTATCCTTGCGTGAAGCTGGAGCAGTTTTAACGAAAAGTGGTGTCAATGTATCTAAGGACACGGTTCGAGGAAGTTTCTGCGCAGAAGACCTCAAATTTCGGAGGACATTAAAAACCCGCTTTACTCATTATCACACATTGAAAAAGATTTGCATTGGTTAAGGCAAATTCAGAACGGAATTGGGCAAAGGTAATACTAACTGATGTCAGCCTTGAAATCCAACGTAGAATCTCTGTTGTCAGCAAGTGCTAACTCGGACTACGTAGGCAATAGATGAGTAAAGTAAAGTCCTCTCTCGACGTACCAAACTAAGACTTTATAAGGCTCTCATCATGGCTGTCCAATCGTATGATGGAGAAGCGACGATGACAACATGATGATGATTAAGCGCTCCTTGGAGTGTTTGAGAGAAAGATTTTGCAAACGATTTTTGGACCTTTGCATCTGTGGCTTCGTTGGCTCTGTAGTGCGTCGGAATGGATTCAAACGATTCGTATCTGAAAGTACCTGATGCGGTGTCAGGTGGAGGTAGCAGGGGAAAAGTAAGGCCTTCTCTGCGTGAGAAAGATCAGGTGGAGACTTGGCTTCACTTGGTGCTTCCAACTGGCGCCGGTTAGTACGAGAGAGAAACGACTAGCGTGTTTTGTTAAACTCGGCCATAATCGCTAAGTAGTTAACGCGCCAATCAAGAAGCAGAAGAAAAATAATACCAACTGATACTTTGGGCGAATAGTTGCATACGTCAGTCCTGGTGTACTGCTGATAATCGGCATCTTTAACGAACTGTTCCAGATTCCTGTTAAGATTTATGCTTAAAGTATAAAAAAGTATTTGGCCAAGCTGCGAAGATGATTTCAGAAGAGGACACCGAACTCAAGCATCGAAGCCGAAGGTGTGTAGAGTGGAAATGGTTAAATGGGATTGAAATGTTGAATTGGCCTTCACAGTTGCCTGATGCCAGCCCTATTGAAAATGTTTGGGTAATAGTTAGCAATAACTCGAAGGATAACTGTTCATATTTGTTTATGTTAATCAAGGCAAAATCGGCTGATTTGGATCCGATTACCTCCACAGCTTGCGCAGAAATTAACACAAAATATGACTCGATGATGTCAATCCATTACAGCTATTGGCGGGGACTTTAAATTCTATTTGATATATTACATAATAATAAATATTATAAACCCATACAATGCAGTTTTTAATTCTAACAAACTTAGTCAATTAGTCTTATGGTTTCCAAGTCATGGCGGTTACGGTTTCGTTAGACAGACTGCAGCTTGCAATACAAGACTCAAATTATCATTCCAATGGTGGCCCCTGCATATTTTCCTTCACTTTTTTTGTAATTTTCACTCTATTAAAAAATTTTTGTAGGCAGAAATCATGGGAAAAAAGTTAGTTTATAAAAGCAGAATTTTTTTTCATTTTAATTTAAGTGTGATTTTTTTGCAGTTGTACTAGAACGTTGGCATTGGTTCCACTTTTGTAGTACTTATATTCTAATTTTTTTTTAGTCAGTCACCGACTAACATTCGTTGCGTACGGTCACTATCTCTTCCGCTGTGTAGTAGTTGTACTCTCTTTGCATTCATATTCGTTTACCTACGTAAACACATTAATAAATTCACTTAAATTGCCCGTGTACAGTTGCTTACGCGAGTGATATCCGAGGGTTTAGTGTTATTATATAGGTGTGAAACAATGCCCCTTGGGGCATCCCCACCTAGGGAAAATAGGTTCGCCCTACTTTCCCCTGGTGTTCATAGCAAGCGTAAAAAACCCAACAAAACGCGAGAATCATACCCCGAACTACCTCCAATTGTTTTTGCGAAAACAGACGACCCTAAATTTATTGTGATAAAATCAAGTGAAGAAACAAAACCAATATCCAATTATTCCTGCTTTGCAGTGCACAAAGCTATATTAGCTATCAGCAAGGACATAATTTCCATTTCTGAGTTGCGTGATGGAAGCCTCTTAGTGCTTACTAAGAATAAAAAAATCGCTGAGAAATTCATGTCTTCAAAACTTCTTCCCGGTATATGTTTAATTAATGTAACTTATCAAACAAATCTAAACTGTGTAAAAGGCACCATATTTGCCCCTTTCCTAAACAACCTAACCGATTCAGAAATCGTTGATGGCTTAAAAATGCATGGCGTGATCGCTGCATACAAATTCCAAAAGAAATCACAAGACACTCTAATTCCAACTGGCGCAATACTTCTAACATTCGACAGCTACTCTCTGCCAGAAAAAATCGACGTCGCCTGGAGGAAAGTTTCTGTTCGTCCATATTATCCAAACCCAATGCGATGTAAGTCATGCCAATTACTTGGTCATACTTTAAAATACTGCAAAAATCCTTCCACCTGCGACATATGCAGCCTACCACCCCATGTAGGGTCCGAATGTTCGAGAACAATGTGCGCAAACTGCGCTGGCGACCACCCATCATTTGCAAGCAACTGCCCAAAGTTCGTACAAGCTAAAGAAATACTAAAAATTAAAACAATAAATAAATGCAGTATGCGCGAAGCAGCAAAAAAATATAATGCCTCCACCACCTCTAAACCCTCCGCCTCAACATTCTCTCAAATCATCGCAAGCACTTCTTCTTCTGCAAAAAGCACAATCATGCAAAGCAAAGAATTGACAACTACCAATAACTCGACAACAACCCAGTCTTCTCTTGCCACCGCCTCCACTAATTCCTCCTATCCCACATATTCTCAAATAACCGCAAACACAGCTCCCTCAACCAAAAATTCATTTATACAAACACCTAAAGAATCGATAGCAACACAAAATTCAATATCATCCCATTCCTCTACTTCTATAGCTTCTACTACCTTTTTCATTCCCTTAACACACCCTCCTCTAAAAACCAGCTTCTCAGCTGACTCTATCGCAAAAACAAGTACAAAAAACGATAATCCCCCTTTGTATTCATTTCCTAATTCGAACAACATAAATTCAACAGTTTTCAACATTCTTAATACGAATACTAAACCAATTTATACTAACAACTATGATTCCGTTTCTCAGACACAGCTCACCTCAGATTGTGATGACGAAATGTCTACTGTCTCAGTTCTCACTAAGACAAATGACATTTCACCACGCGTCAGCTCAGATTAACCTTCTCAGACGACTCGCTCAGCTCTGCCTCGCAGAACTTTGATACGTAGTCAAGTCGAGCTTAATCTTTCTCTCTACTTAGATCACTTTCCTTTCTTTCTATCCTTATGTTCTCAATTATACAATGGAATATCAATGGCTATTTCAACAACTATATTCACCTTGAAATCCTCATCAATTCTTACTCACCTGCAATTATTCTCTTAAGCGAAACTCACCTTCCTCACAATTACGCACCACACACACCAAGGAAATATATTGGTTACTTTCACAATTTGCCCAGTATTAATACAAATAAACAAGGAACGGCGATACTAATTAGGCGCAATATTCCACACAAACAAATATCAATCGTATCAAATGTATCTTCCATAGCTCTAGAAGTTGACTTGCCAAAAAAATTGGTATTGTCGGCCTATATATCCACCCTACACAACGTATTGTTTCGAGTGATATCTTAGGAATCATAAAACAACTTCCTTCTGATTTAATTATGGGCGGGTACTTCAATGCTTGGAGTACAATTTGGGGTTCCGCGTATACCAACTCAAGAGGCGAATGTATCGAAGATGTTTTAATGTCCTCAAACCTTATATGTCTAAATGACGGGTCTGCAACACACTTCTCCACCCGGAATTCCTTCACTACTGTCGATCTAACTTTCTGTTCTGCTTCGATTGCACCACTATGCTCATGGCAAGTCTCTAACTCTCTTCACGGTAGCGATCATTATCCGATCACCATCCAACTAAATGTCCAAACCCAATCCACATTTAAGTCAAACGCTAAGTTTATTCTAGAATCAGCCGATTGGGCGAAATTTAGCACTAAATGTATTAATTTGTGTGAAACTTTACGTGCTTCCAGCAACGTCAACCAAGAAGCAGCCAATATTTCAAAAATTATTCGAACGAAAAATTATTCCTTGGTGGAACTCTCATTTATCCCAACTTCGTGAAAACAAACAGAATAAATGGCACGAATACAAACGCTTTCGCTCTATTTCAAACTTGGTAAGCTACAAAAAGGCAAACGCTCTTTTTAAGCGCGCCGCCAAAAATGCCAAGCGTAAGAAGTTCGAAGAGTTAACGGCTAGCATAAATCCTAACACTAAGCCCCGAAAAATATGGCATGATATTAAAATGCTCACTGGCTCAGGTAAGCAAACTACTTTCGCCCACATTAACTCCACAAATGGCGTTATCAGTTCTCCACTCGAAATAGCCAATTATTTTGCCTCCTTCTACGCTTCTAACTCAAACGACGCCAGCTTTTCAAGCAACTTTTGCTCGGCAAAATACAACTGTCTAAACGACCAAGCAAACATTATAAACAATTTATCACCTGCTGCCAGGACAATTGAATCGAAAATCTCTATTAATGAATTGGAGTTCGCGCTCTCTACCGTGAAAGGTAAAACTCCTGGGCTTGATCGAATCTCTTATCCTATGATTCAAAATTTACCCAGTTGCATGAAATGCAGACTAACTAATCTGTACAACCAAATCCTAAATTACGGCTTTTACCCTCAAGCGTGGAAAACTTCCTATATCGTACCAATTTTGAAACCCAATAAACCTCCTACTTCTGTTGAAAGCTATAGGCCCATCTCTCTGTTATCATGCCTGGGTAAACTAATGGAAAAACTGGTTGCAAATAGGTTGATGTGGTATATTAAGAACAACAAAGTTATTAGTTCTAACCAGTGGCACAATTGATGCTCTTTTGCACCTTGACTATGTCGTCACAAACGCACTCTCGTCAAGAAACCATGTTTCACTTCTAGCAATCGATTTGGAGAAGGCTTTCGACCGAATTGGAGTGCATATCATTTTGAAACAATTAACTAAGTTGAAGGTTGGTTCCCAAATTATAAACTTTGTTAAAAGCTTTCTCACTAACAGAAAATGCAGAGTGAGAATAAATGGTTTTGCCTCAATTATTGTAAATCTAGAGAATGGAACGCCACAAGGGTCTCCACTCTCCGCGCTTCTTTTTATAATAGCGTTCGATGAAATTGCCAAGCTTTCAGCGAACTATCCCAGCATAGAATGTCAGCTCTACGCCGACGATGTTTTCTTTTTCACGAAAAATGCCAATCTTCTTTCAGTCTCGCGTATTTTCGAAAGCATTCTCCGAGACATAATGACATGGTCCTCAACCTCAGGCACATCAATTTCTTTTGAAAAATCTAAAACTTTGCACATTTGCAAAAAATCTAGTTGCTCTGGGTTGCCAACACAATTTTTTGGCCATTCCATAATGCCAGTAAATGAAATAAAAATTTTAGGTGTAATTATAGACTCTAAGTATAAGTTTAAAAAACATTGTAAATACATAAAAGATTGTATTATGACACGGTTAAATATAATTAAATACCTATCTTCTAAGAAATCTTTTGTACATCCGTCTTCACTTGTTCATGCAAGCAGAGCACTCATCCTATCAAAAATCGATTACGGCCTTCCTATATACGGAAACGCAGATAAACGTTCAATTAGCCAAATATCATCGCCTTATCACTCTGCGATACGCAGGAGCATTAGAGCGTTCCCAACTACACCACTTCGAAACTTGTTTGCGGAAACAGGTTTGCCAAAGATTCCAGATCGGATCGAAGACAGTACCCATAAACTTTTACCAAAACTACTTTTCACCTACAATGTCAATCTTATTAAAGATTTCAGAAACGCATCTTTAAGAAAGAGGCATCCTAAAATTATGTCGGTTGTAGCCAAATGTTTGAGCTTGCAAAGGAGACTTGAACTGCCGGGTACCCTTCGCTACCGCACAGCTGAAACGCAACCTCCATGGACGATACGCAATATTCCATTTGCTATTAACACGCTGCAGCGACCAAAAGAACATACAGCGAAGGAAATCTACAAAGCACTGTTTACATCCGAAAAAGAAAAGTACTCCAAACAGGGATGGAATTTTATATTTACAGATGGATCAAAAACCCAAACCTCAACATCTTTTGCAGTCACAAAGGAAAACGGGGACACGATCAAACATGGTTTTTTGCACCCAATATGCTCTGCTTTTACAGCAGAAACAGCGGCATTGTTAGAAGCCTCCATTTATGCCAAACAAATTAAAGGCAAAATAATTATATGCACAGACAGCCAATCATGCATCAATGCCATCGGTTGTCCAACACATGATCAAACTCATATAAATACAATTAGAAATATTCTCATAAGCTATCCAAACAGAATTAAGCTAATGTGGGTTCCAGGACATTCGGGGATTACCGGCAATGAAAACGCTGATGCCGCAGCTAGAAGCGTTTCTAATCTACCGTCAATGCTTCATAAATACTACTCTAAAAGTGACATCCTCCTAGAGATTACAAAACAACGACGCATTTATCTGTTAGATAACTGGAAAAACTACCAACACCACTACGCTTTCTTAAATCCATCTAGATCAAAGATATCACTTCCTTCCGACCTGCCATTAAAAGTTCTCAAACCGTACTCGCGCCTACGCCTGGGCCACACTATTCTCACACATGCACACCTCCTACAACGTACGCTGCCAGCCGATTGCCCCTTCTGTGACGAAACCGTAACCTTAGATCATATTCTACAATCTTGTCGAAATCTACACACCTCCAGACAACAATTCTTTGGATCCTCTCCTGCACTGGATTTTCTTAAAGAGCCATCTGCAAGTAATATACTGACTGTCTACAAATTTCTAAAAGCCAACGACTTGTTAAGACGGATCTAACATGCACCTTTGTTTATTTTATTTAGTTATAAGCATTTAAATATTATATGATAATTACTTAACGTTAGACCTAATTTAAAGTACATTTACATTTTTGTTATCTGACAGCCGATGGCCTATGCTGCTAGTGCTGCTGCCTTTTTATATTTGTATAACTTGTTATTATACAAATTTAATAATAATAATAATAATAATAATTTTTTTTTAGTTTCTTCTTGCCCGCGAGTTACAAATAAATTTTATCCATTTTAATTGCTGTACAATCTGCAAAATTATATTTTCATGTTTTCCAAAGGAAAAGATATCGCAGCCTTAGGCCAAGCCAAGCACTTTAGCGGAAGTAAGCAACCAAAAAATAAGCAAAAGGAAAAACTGAATTTTTTGGAAGTCGAATGATAAAGAAAAAAAAGCGCATTCGAACGGGCATTACAGGAACAACATATTTGAATATATCCGCAGGCATCGATGATTGTGCTGCAGCACGAAATGAAAAATCGCTCAACTTTCGTAGCATCAGTTTCCGTTCAGCACATACATACACACATATATGTAAAGGATTCTGTAAATGTAAATAAGATTATGTAACTAGTTAAGGCATGAAATATTCAAGAAGTTTGTCGTTACATGCACAACAGCGTAGTTATATGTAAAATCGTGAAAATCACAACTCGTATTCGTCCTTTTGTATTTTTGTGCATACTTCCGGCAACTGACACTTTCAGACGCCAGCATAATTAATCTCACCTTGGAATTGCACGCGGCCATAGAATCACTCAACACAGAAACACGTACGTGACAAAAGCACCCTGAACGAATTTCGGAAAGGCGCGCCGCGCTCTTGGACTGTATCAATTCGCGACAATGATTGCAACAATGTAATGGTAACAAAAAACAGCAGCAGCAGCAGCAATAGCGACAGATAGCTACAACCTATTTCAACGCCCCGCACCCGACCGCAACTCTGACAATATGTATTCACGCATTCACACACACACACACTCGTGCAAGCCTAACACTTCTGCTCGTACGCTTTTGGTGAGTGTTCATTTCGGTGGCACCACCCGCAGTGCGGTAATTCGCTGGATGTGGTTGTAAATTAAGCGCAGCACATCATTTGCAGCATCCAAAAGTTACGGGCACGTCGTGGCGACTCCATGCAAGCATTGAATTGCGTGCGCGAGTGCGTGCGTGTGGCTTATTTGTGTGTGGGCACAGTGGGAGTGGCATGGCGCTGCAGCAAACAAACAAATAAATGAGTGAACGAGAGTGTACGGAAAATGTTGTGTGGAAGGACTCATGGGCGAACTGTCAAACGGATGTAGAAACCAGCCAACAAACAACAAACAAATATAGGCAATGTTCACATTAACGCGCATTGGCCACGCCGCCACTCACTTATGTGCCATTGTGTGTACGGAAGTAAGTGAGCGGTGGTTGCTGTGTTGCACAATATGTCTGCATGGGGCACGTGCATCCGGCGCTGCACATCGTTGGCTGCTTTTTGTTGCATAAATGTTGTTACGCGCTAAACAAATAAAACGTGTCGCCCATCCTCATCGGCCACAGCCTCACTCTTGCCAGTTGCCTAAGTGTCCTGCGTTGAAGTTCACCAAATAATTTGCTCATCTTTTCTGTCTAGTACTGCCTTAATGACTTTAGCAGTACTCGTATAATTCGGGTGTAAAAGTTTCTGCTACGTAAAACATACAAAATTCGCTTTCGATACTTAAAATATTTAAGATCATCGAAGCGTGACTGCGGCCATGTGTAGGTGTGTATATCGTGCAAATTTGAGTCGCTTGTAATCTGTGTGAGCGTTTCGAATGCAAACGTGTGTTTGACATTTGTAACCAGCCAGCAATAATTGTTGTTACTCGTTTTTTTTTCTAAAGCTACAAAGTAATTTATGTATTCAATTCTGATTTGGCTACCTACCATAGGCAGAAATTTCTTTGTGATGCTTAAGCAATAATTCACAAACTGATCTGCATGCGCTACAGCTTTGAGATTTATTTATTTATGATACAAATTAAAAGGACTCTTTTTCTCAAAAAAGTAGTCATCAAAAACCTTTCGTTCTCTTTCGCACAGCACTGCTTTTTTCCAGTACATGAGAGCAGTTTTAATACACGAATCCCTGGTATGACAGAGAGAGAGAGAGAGAAAGAAACATGCCCGGCTAACCAAACAGAGAGCGTTCTGAAATAAGTATACGAAAGGAAAGTTTGCAGAAATTTAATTTAAAGACTGAAATCTTAGCCCTCAACTGTCGAAAAGCCCCGCTACGGGGGCATAGTAGTTACGCGATAGAAAACGAAAGGCCCCAATGCGGAGACATGAAAATAATTCAGTTTTCATTTCATTTATTTATCAACGCTGTAGTTTTCTTTAACAAATATTGCAACTTTGTACATCCCTGGCTTGTTGATTATACACTGACAAGAAATATTAAGGGTTGTTAAGTTTTAGGGCCGGTGTTGATTTTGAATAAAATACAATTTTTTTAGGAAATTATTGTCATTTCTCTTTATTATGATAATATTGGTATAGCTCAATTACGTATGGAACAAAATATAGGCCAAATAGCCGCCGCGGCCTCACCGGCAGACCTCCACCTGATGGTCCAAACTTTCGATGACGCTGTGGCATAATTGAGGTTCTATGCCGTTAATGTGCCGAACTATCTCAACCTTTAGCTCTTGAATTGTTGTTGGCTTATCTACGTACACCTTTTCTTTCAAATAACCCCAAAGAAAGAAGTCCCACGGTGTCGTTGACGTTTAGGTGTGCTTCACATTCAACATCGGCCTTTGAAATTTAACCACCCTTTAAATCAGTTTAAATGTTTTGTTAAAGTTTTTATCCTTACAAACGTTTTAGAATTTCACTTAATTTTCCGTCGTCTTATGGGCGCGTATTACAAAGAAAGCTCTCGGCCGTTAAGGGTTAATATTGTTATGTTTCTATTTGAATTTGTCACGCTTTTGCAGCAACGAAGAAGTAAATTTTTATGAAAATATTTTTGATTTCTAATGTGCATACATTTTTTAGTGGTTTCCGAATAAAAAACCTGGACAATTTTGTTGGTTTGGATGTTGAATTATTTGGTCATGAAACATCCATCCCATTATAAATACCGTTTGCTGTCAGACGCAGGCTCTTTAAAAAATAATTACACCCAACTGTATTTTTGCATGGTAGATACGTTCCTTAGAAATTTGTGAACAAAAAATCGTGTAAAAATATACACGCGGCATATGGCGAATTTGGGGGTAGGTTCTGCAACTTCAAAAAATAGAGTAAGCCGAGTAAACTTTAAAATTTTTTCCAAAAAATCGTGCAAAAAACTTAATACAAAAGTTCATATAAATACATAGGTATTTAAAAACAGAAAGCAAATATTTTTTATTAAAAAAAAAAATTAAAATTAGTTACAATGAAAATTCAATCCATAAGAACAAAGCATATAAAAATCCTAATTGAAATTAAGGGAAATATCAATTTTGTTACTATTCATCGCTACATTTATTACGGAGTGGACCAAAAATACTATCATCAGTGGATGCCACTTGTCAAATACTACCTACATATATCAGATATGGGTAAGACTCCGTCAGAAAATATGAGATTTGCAAGTGGTCTTTCGATTTCTTTGAAACTTTGGGAAATATTAGTTCTAGGTAAGATACATTCGAGCCTAAAAGGATTTTGAAAAATTTTCAAAATTGAGTCATCTACGCCATGTTGAAAATCGGGACCGTGTTTTTTTCAAAAATCAATATTTCTTGAACCGTTGGATGGATTTCAATGCAATTTACAGACAATATAGAAACAAATAAGTAGTTTAAATTAGTATTATGTTAAAAAAAAATTTCGAAATTTTGACCAAAAAAAAGTCAAAAAATTTTTTGAATCAATTTTTAGTTGATTTGGCCAGTTTTTTAGATTTTCTGTTATACACGTAACGATTCCTTATGATTTAACCTTTATTTTGAAAAAAAAAATTTATGGTGTCTATAATAGTTCTCGAGATATTGCGATTTTAGTGGAAGCTCGAATGTATCTTACCTAGAACTAATATTTCCCAAAGTTTCAAAGAAATCGAAAGACCACTTGCAAATCTCATATTTTCTGACGGAGTCTTACCCATATGTTTATTCCATCTGTCGGGTTTTATTCAAATTATTAACGGCTTCCGTTGATTTTTCGTTTTAACAAAGTATGTTATTATCCATTGTTTTTTGCTTTCTCGGGTAGATATACAAGGTGGCACAAAATTAATCATCCCATTAGAAGATTCATAGTTTCTGCAAATGGCGTCGTACATCCATCATATTTGACATTTAACATATTTGCCAGACAAGCAATGGAGCTTGCGAGGGTCATATAAAGATTTCTACAACTCAAATTTTGTTTTCCACTAAAAAAAATGATTCAAAAACAAAATTGATGATTAAGTTTGCCCTACCTTTTACATTACTTGTTACTCAGCTAGACGCAACCAAAAGATTACGTTGAAGTTTGAATGCACAGTTAGACTTGGCTAGTTCTAAAATGTTGCATTGTTGAAATTTTTACTTAGGATGTCCTATCCTTTTAGGAATTCTGTTTTGTTTAGAAAAACATTTTTTCATTTGAGATTCGTGCAAGAACGAAAATTTTGTGTAAAAAAATATATGTAGTAATGAACCGCGTTATTTCACAATCGTTTCTCTTATTATTTCCTTACTTACTTGATTAAATCCAACGTGCAACATTGCTTAGCCATTTTATGGATATATTTATATATGCTATGATATTGAGGTTTGATACCAGCTTCTTGACCAATATACTATCACTAGTTTGTTATATAGGGTTTGCCAATAAGAAAATGAAATGCAATTTTCCATAACCGAATTGGAAAGTGGCTGCCCTATGTCTTCCATTTTTGAGGTCTTGAATCGACCCTAGGCTGTTGGCATGGACCTTCTCTTTCACGTGGCGCGCAAGATCTCGGTGGCCAATTGTGATCACCTCTCCGAGAGATAACACGTTCCGGAAACTTTTCCTGTAAAAGTTCTATGGTTTCGTCATCATGTTGGTCTCCTTGACGCGGGGATGAGGCTTAAGTGGTGGTCTGACCCCCATAGCATGGGGGCCAAACCAACACGAACTAAGAGGGAAGCTCCACATGGGTATTGGCTAGCCATCCACTCGCTTTACGGCGTACTTGGTGGCCACCCAATCACCATGCGAAGATCACCGTACCGACGAAGATCCCTTTGTTATCCCCGAACCCCCTACATCCCGTTATTTCCTCTCCTAGCCCACCCCCTAATCCAGGGTGTTATGCGATACCGTGCCCATTGGATGGTTTGCAGCCAGGGGGTTCACCAGACCGGCTGTATTTCAACGGCGCCTTCCTAACACCGGGCCGCCTTAGGAAGTAACTGTGGCCTTGCCACGGCATGGGGCGCTGCCGTGGTGGACCGTGTTGAATTCCCCATTATAAGAATAGACCACTGCGCTCGCCTCGTCGAGCAGGTGGTCGTACGAAAAAGATGAACACAAACAAAAATTCAAGCAACAAAACTTCCATTGTAGCGGGAGCAGGCTACAGTGGTCGTAACTCTACTGCCAAACAAACACATAACGCTCTTCAGCGCGGAGGTGCCGTTGTCAACGAAGACTCGGACCACGAAAGCGTTGTGAGCATTAACACAGCTGAGGAAGAGGCTCTTCTGCGTTCTCCGGCTGGATCCAATGGTGCTGCTTCGGATAGCAAGATCAGACCAAGGATCAAGCCTGACAAAGAGAAGCTGAAGGCCAAAGCCCGATACAAGGCCGCGGTCAAAGTTTGTGACCGATTTGGCAGCAAGTCCAACCTGACGAAGCAAGAGGAGGAACGGTTGGCTTGGGCCAGAGAGGAGATAAAAAATGGCCGGGCCTTCTACGCAGCAAAGCCAATGTTCGCGGCTTCCAATCCAAAATATGCGAACAAAATCGAAGAAGAGCTAGCCATCAAGAGGCAGCGTTCTGCGGATAGTGAGGTCTCAGGGCCATCAAAAAAGCAGAAGCACAGGCACGAGATGGCTAAACCGAAAAACGGAGACAACGAAAGACCTACGACGTCGAAAGCAGCGGCAGCGGCCAGTGAAATTGCCAAGAGACACCTCATAGTGGCACTCACTGACCGTAGCGACCAGCTGGGGCGAATGTCGCAGGAACGGTGGAAGGTAGTGGAAATGAAGCTACTGGAAACCTTGTTTACAAAAATGGACGCACCCATGCCAGCATTCGACGGAGCAGGGTGGTTCAGCGGCGTCAAAATTATAAAATGCAAGGATGACCCCACGCTCACATGGCTAAAGGAAGCGGTAAAAACGCTTCACGGCCTGTGGGAGGGGGCATCACTGGAAATTGTTGATCGCAGCTGCATTCCCTCAATACCGAAGGCAAAGGTTTTCATTCCGCGAGTGGTAAAACCGGAATATGCGCTGCGACTACTACAACGACAAAACACGGACGTGCCGACAGACGATTGGAAAGTGTTGAGTGTGGCAAAACCAGCAACTGCTGATGGAGGCCAGGACTACATCATCCAAATCAACAAGCCGGCAGAGGACCTGCTTTACGCGCGATTCGGGAGGATGGCTTGGGGAGTTGGTAGCGTGCACCTTCGCCTCAAAAAGCGCAACCCGACAGATGACAACCACAACACGCTCGCTGCGGGGGAGGTGGAAAAGGATCTCGGTATAGAAGAGATCATGGAAGCCTCCCTCAATATACAGGAAGTGGAGAAGGGTGACTTGGAGGTAGTATCCAACCCCGAGAAGGTACTGAAGCCAGATGCTGAAAGTCCTTCAGATAAACCTCCACAAAAGTAAGAACGCCTCAGCCGAGCTCCTGCTCAACATAGAGCGAGTCGGCTACGATGTGGCTCTAGTCCAGGAACCATGGATAGCATCGGGAAACATAGTCTCCGGTCTAAAGTCAAACAACTACAACACATACATCCCGACTGTAAAAAATAAGGTAAGAACAGTGATATTGGTCAAAAAAAGTATATGTTCTTATATTGATAACAATCTCTCTTCAGACGATCTGACAGTGGTGGCGCTGGAGGGCTGCAAGGATGAGACGCTACTCTTTGGGTCCTGCTATATGCCACATGATGGAGAAGCACCACAGACGGAACTTCGGAAGCTGGTAGAAACAGCTGCCAGAAAGAAGCACGCTCTGGTGGTAGGAACGGACGCAAACGCACATCACACAGTCTGGGGAAGTGCAGATATAAACGACCGAGGTGAGTCACTATTCACCTATATTCTTCAAAGCCTAGAAATAGCTAATAGAGGTGAAGAACCAACATATGTGGGACCAACCTCGAAGAATGTACTCGATTTAACACTCTACACAAGCAGGCATGTTATGGTTCAGGAATGGGAAGTGTTGAGTAGGCCCTCATTCTCTGATCACAGATACATAAGCTTTCAGGTCATATTCCGCTCAAAGAACAAGATTACATCCTTTAGAAATCCTAAGAATACGAACTGGGACTTGTATAGGGATATACTATCAAAAACACCAATGATACCCCGGAAATACAAGTCACACGTCGCACTTGAGAAAGGGGTTGAATTGTTTGCAACTACTCTCGTCAAAGCCTTTAAAAGATCCTGCCCTCCAACACGTAATAAACGCAAGGTGAAGCCTCCCTGGTGGAACAGGGAATTAGGAGCACAAAGGCGTAGAGTACATGAATTCTATAGGTTAGCCAAAGTGGCTGACAATGAGTTCTGTTGGAAAGAGTATAAGGATCTACTAAAAGTATACAAGAAAGAGATACGTAAAGCCAAGAGAGAATCTTGGAAAGACTTCTGTAGCAGTATGGAAGACACTAACGATGTGGCTAGACTCAGGAAACTGCTATCCAAGAATCCGGCTATGCCAAGAACAATACGAAAAATTAACGGGGAGTGGGCTGACAGCTGTGAGGACTCTCTAGAAGACCTAGTCAGTACACATTTTCCAGGGTGTGCGGACATTACAGATCTCGAACCTAGAGGAGATATTGTGCACGAAATCCCGACGAACGTAATTACAACCAACAAAATAGAATGGGCTATACAAAGTTTCGACCCATATAAATCGCCAGGACTGGATGGAATCTTCCCAGCCATGCTCCAAAAGGTAAGCCACCTTGTGGTACCATGGTTAAGAACGATATTCAGGGGATGCCTGAGGTTCAGCTACGTTCCTGTATCGTGGAGAGAAGCGAGGGTTGTGTTTATCCCAAAAGCGGGAAAAAGCAACCCTCTATACTCAAAAGAATACAGGCCCATTAGTTTGACTTCATTTCTCCTGAAAACGTTAGAGAAGATTCTAGATACATACATTAGAGACACAATTGCGCCGGACGAATTATCCAAAGCGCAGCATGCTTACACTAAAGGCAGATCCACTGAAACTGCACTTCACTCACTTGTACTAAACATAGAAAAGGCGTTAGAATATAAGGAGTATGCTCTAGGAGTATTTCTAGATATATCAGGGGCCTTTAACAACGTGACAAAAGATGCTATTTTAAATAGCATAGAGTCACTTAACGTGCAACCCGCGGTTTATCTATGGATAAGGCAGCTATTAGCTAGCAGCAAGATAAGAGCGGAGTGGAACGATGCGACCGTCACCAAATATGCATGCAGAGGTACTCCGCAAGGTGGGGTACTATCGCCGCTATTATGGCTACTAGTTGCAAATGAAATTCTTAAGAAACTTGACAGGGGGGCACCTAAACTAGTGGCATATGCCGATGACATAGCTATAGTAGTTACAGGAAAGTACCTGGACACCATCAGTAATGTGATGAACAACACTCTCAAAACGATACACCAATGGGCATCTCACGCAGGGCTAGGGATAAACGCGGAAAAAACGGACATGGTACTTTTTACCAGGAAGTACAAAGTTCCGGCGTGGAACCTCCCGAAGCTAGGCAACAACGAATTACTTCTCAAAGATTATGCAAGGTACCTCGGAGTAATATTGGACAGCAAATTGCTGTGGAAGCACAACGTTGAGGAGAGGGTGAAAAAGGCCAGTAATGCGTTGTACGCATGTAAAAGAATGCTGGGCGTTACTTGGGGTCTATCACCCTCCCTGATGCATTGGTGCTACACAGCAGTAGTCAGACCGATATTGCTCTACGGAACCCTAGTATGGTGGACTGCGACAAAAAAACTGACATACTTAATGCCGCTGGAAAGGATTCAACGACTCGCTGCTCTGTGCATAACAGGAGCGATGAAGACCACTCCAACGGCGGCGCTGGAAATGATACTCAGCATGCCACCTATTGACCTCATGGCGGAAAACCTGGCAGCGAAATCCGCGAGAAGGCTAATGGCTGCGGGGGTATTCATCTGCAGAACCTTCGGTCACAGCTCAATAGGAAAGTGGAGCTCAGGTGGCACAGACTACATGACTCCGTACTTTAATTGGGAGAGAAGGTTCCGCACTACAATTGAAGAGGAGGGATGGCATAAAGGCATGAAGCCCGGCCATAGAACCTTTCACATCTATACAGACGGCTCGAAAACTCCAGACGGAGTGGGAGCGGGTATCTACTGCTCAAAACTAGGAATAAGGCAGTCTATCAAGCTGCCAGACCACAGCAGTATTTTCCAAGCGGAAGTTTTTGCTGTGGGGAAGGCCGCGGAGCTAGCCTATACTAGAACAAGAAAGAACTCAACAATTAATATATACGTGGATATACGGAGCAGGGAGGCCATAGAAAGGCTAGCCGAAAACAGTAGGCTGCATATCTACTGGGTACCTGGTCACAAAGGCATTATAGGGAACGAAATAGTAGATGAGATAGCAAAAAGTGCTGTGAGACTACCATTTGAACAAGAGAACGACATACCGAGACCGCTAAACACAATATACAATGAAATGGACGACCACATGAAAAGGCAAGTGAAAGCTAGGTGGACTAACCTGACCACATGCAAAACAGCAAAACTCATGTGTAGAACTAACGACAAAAAACTCACTCAATTCGTACTTACGCTCTCGCGAAAGGAATGCAGAACTATCATAGGTATGCTAACAGGTCACAATCTATTGGCTGCACATGCGTACAAGATAGGGATTGCTAACACGGACAAATGCAGAAAATGCAGAGAGGATGTTGAGGAGACTTTAGAACACCTTCTGTGCGTTTGTCCGGCATTATCAAAAACGCGACTAAGATGCCTGGGAGCCCCACTGTTTGAGGGTCTGGAAGACGTCTCAAAAGCGAAGCTCCCAGACCTACTTAGATTCGCCAAAAGCGCTGACATCCTACATGATGTCTACTTTAGGGATTCATAGAGGTCGGTCTCCATCTGGTATCGCTAGGGACCAAAAGGTCTATGCGTGGCTTATTGCCAACCAGGCTAACCTAACCTAACCTCTATGGTTTCGTTGCTTGTGTGGCACCGCCTTTTTGAAAATAAACGTTATCCAGATCAATACCATCCAATTCCGGCTATAAAAAATCGTGAATCATCCATCTCTCGATAGCGCAATCCATTCACCAATAACACCTGTTATTGGAAAACCCTTTATAATTGCAAACATATTCTAATAAAGTGATATCACTTTGATGTGTTGTTATAATAATTAAAATTTGGTATAACTCCAATACTCAAGTATGATCCAATTCAAGGATATTGCCTGTGGAAGTTTGACTGGGGCGGCACATCTCTCTATAAGTCCTTTGATAAAATCTCCTATACGATTTTAGTAACTAAATTGGAATGCCTCGATTTTCATTCAACTTCCTTGATTGGATTCGATCGTATTTAATAAAGAGATGTAGTACTGTAGTCATCGATGGAGTTTCTTCGAAGCAGTTCATTGACACCTCTGGTGTACCTTGGGATAGTATTTTAGGACCTTTGTTATTTGTTTTGTTTATTAATGATATTTGCTTATGTTTTTCCTGTACTAATTTACTTCTCTATGCTGATGATATAAAAGTGTATGCTGAAATAAGAAATTATAGTGGTTCAGCCGTCCTACAGTCTGAGTTGAATAATTTATTTTCCTGGTGTCTTATGAATCGCCTAATTGCTTAATATTGATCTTCAAAACCACCTTAATACCTCTTATCATATTAATTATTGTCTTGCTTCGTCCGATGTGCTAAAAGGTCTAGGTCAAGGTTGGTTTAGTTGGATCTATGCCAGGACGTTAGCAGCAAATAAGGTAAGATAAATATTAGTTGTAATTGGCGTGCGTCTGGATGTTGTTCCTCGAATGGAGGGACGTAAAAATTTTAGCCTACTTCTAATGGCAAATAATTTGTTATGAGGAGCTTTTTCATTGCAGAAGTACACTCGGAGGTTTGCCATTGTCTTCCGTGGGTGACCGCTATTAGAAAAATCCTTTTTATTTTGGTGTTTCAGAAAGATTCTCTCTGAATACCGAGTGGTAGTCACGCACCAACTCATTAGACTAAGACGGCTGCATATTTTATTAAAAGGGGTTTTTCAAAATGAGTTAAAAATATTTTAGCTAAACTTAAGTTTGATACATATTCTAGCCATTACTACATTATGTAGGCAAATATAATTATTATCTATAGAACCTCAGGCGGCCGCCGTAGCTGAATGGGTTGGTGCGTGATTACCATTCGGAATTCACAGAGAGAACGTGAGTTCAAATCTCGGTGAAACACCAAAATTAAGAAAAACATTTTTCTAACAGCGGTCGCCCTTCGGCAGGCAATGACCAGTCTCCGAGTGTATTTCTGCCTTGACAAAGCTCCTTGCCAAACCTTTCTGAAGCGAATTGTCAACACAATTTGCCATTCTCAGTTGTAAATGCAGATTTATTGATACCGATTGTTCTCATGCAGCTAAAAAAACACCCTATATTTGTTTCAAAATAATAATACAATACATTTATTTGAAGTAAGCTTTTTAATAACCACTCGAGTGAATACCTCACCAAGTCGCCCTCATTGAAAGTATTTCAACATTTTTCAGCTGCTGTTGCGCTTCACAATCCTTTTCGTTTTTAGTATTTAATATCTTCTTCACTTTTATCCGGACAATGTCTTCCATGTCATTGACTTTAAGATGTGTCTAAATCAAAATGCACGCGACTTAACACTGCTGGCGACATTTAGCCGCTGCCAAGCGTCACTGCCGCTGAATTGCTATTTATTCTTTATGTAGCGCGAATTTTGAAAAATGTGCTATGCCTGCGAGTAATGCAATAATTATGGTAATTTGCTGTGTCGCGCGCACGAACAAACGTTAATGGCGACTTTGAGCGTCGCACCACCTCACCTTGAAAAAGCTGCGTGCCTATCCTGGCTATCATCCTTGCCACCACCGTGGGACACCGCTGCGCATTTGCCAAAGAGTGTTTTTAATTTCGCGGTATTGTTTCAAGTTTAATGTGCTGTCTTATTGTTGCCTATAGTCGGCGTTTTATGCCTAGAAAGGCGACAGATAAACCGCACGCGAGTCCTTCAAAGCATCCGCCAGTGCGTTCTAATGAATACCGAACTATTTTTGCACACTTATTTAAAATTATATATTTTTTGTTTTTCGTTGCAGACAGCTATTGAAAGCGAAACCATTCGCAATCGTGAGCACTTCGATCGATTTTATGGCGATAGTTAAAAGTGCTTGCTAATTTTCTTTGACAATTGCGCTTTCAAGTGCTGCACCAACACCAACAGTAAACAGTGAACAGTGAACAGCGATCGGGGCTGACAAGATTGTCGTGATAAAATCTCTGCGCCACTATGCAACACCCGAAGGAGTTGAAATGGGACGGGTTGTGGTGGTCGCTTTGCTGTTCTACGCTCGTCGCTACATATCAAAAGTGGCGCTGCTGTGTCGCGTCAGCAATCTCATTGGCGGATCGATTGTTAATTCGTTTGAAATGCAAAGCGGAAAAGTGCAATGAGTGCATGATGACGGAAAAAAGTTGTTGTGCAGCTCCTGGACATTCGAAAGGCTAATGGTGCATATTAATAATTAACAGCATACAATATACACTTGAAAAGTGCGAGACCTTGCATTCGTGTTAAATATTTGCCAATTCAATTGGAATCGATGCGTTGCCATTGAAAAGCGGCTAAGCGGGCAAGAAAGCCTCAAAGGCCTCAGAAGACATGTAATCCGCTAAAAGCGAGCTTCAGTGACAACACTGTTACGGCAAATGCCACTAATGCACGTCAGCTAATAACAACAATCGTCGTTGCGTGGCAACAAATTTAGTAGCGCATTGTCAAGCAACATGCAACTTTTCGGCCGGCCAATGGTTGCTCGCTGTTTCTGCATTTAATGCCATCTGCGCTTTGTTGGTGTTGCTGCGCATAAATTTTGCTGAAATTCAATATAGAAATTTGCATAAACATGTTTTTTAACTTTGTACAAACGATTAACTTAACGATGTGCATTTTGTTTCGAATCTTCATTGGATTGCGCGACTGTAGCAGCTCGAGTTTCTGTCGCTATCTTTTGGCATTCGGCGTTACATTTGCTATTTTGATTATTATCCAAGCAGTTGTAAAGTGAATTCTACAAAAAGGCAAAACAAGTTCCGCTTGAGCCATTCGCAGAATGTGGATGTGGCAGGAGAACGTAAGAATGAAAACCGCACCTGGTCATTGGCAAGGCAAGAAAATATATCGAATTTCATATGGTTGAAATGCATGAAAAAACCTCACCTCTTTCGTAATTCTAGCACTTTAAGTCAAAAAATGTAGTTGATGTTAGAGAAGATAGATGGCTTATTAGTCTAAATGAAAAGTAAACGTTCCAAATACCAGAATGAAGTACCGATGTCAACGAATTTTCAAGCATTTTTCTACAATATTAAAAAAATGGATTGAAAAATGTCATCGAATGAGCTTTTCTTATAAATGCTTTTCTATAAAATGTCTGATTTTGTGCTGAATAATCTTCAATTGCGGGAAGTGTTGATTTTTCATTCGAAAAAAACGGCGGCTGAAGCGCATCGAGAGCTACAAAAAGTTTATGGAGATGCTGCTTTAAGTGAAACAACGTGCCGTGATTGGTTCCGTCGCTTCAAAGACGGAGATTTTAATGTTGACGATCTACCGCTTGAAGGAAGACCAAAAACCTTCGAAGACGGTGAATTGGAGGCATAGGATCCGTGTCAAACGCAAGAAGAGCTTGCTTCAGTATTAGGAGTTACCCGCCAATACATTTCCAAACGATTGCATGATTTGGGAATGATTCAGAAACAGGGGACTTGAGTTCCTCATTAGTTAAAACCAAGGGATTGAAGGGTTGAACGTCGTTTTTTCGCCTGTGAACAACTGCTCCAGCGGCAAAAAAGGAAGGGTTTTATTCATCGCATCTTGACGGGTGATTAAAAATGGATTCAATATAGCAATCCAAAGAAAAGAAAGTCATGGGGACTACCCGGTCATGCTTCTACGCCGTCGCCTCGGCCGAATATTGACGCTGCGAAGGTTATGCTAGGTAGTTGGTGGAACCAAGTTGGTATTATTTATTATGCACTGTTAAAACCAAGCGAAATTGAAGCGATTGAGCCGAGCGCTGCGCAAGAAGCTGCCGCAATACGCGGATAGGCATGAAAAAGTGATTCTACAGCATGACAAGGCTCTGCCTTACGTTGTCAAACCCGTTAAAACCTACCTGAAAACACTGAAATGGGAAATCCTACCCCACCCGCCATATTCTCCAGATATTGCGCCGTCCGATTATCACCTGCAGTTACATTCATATGAAGACATCAAAAAATGACTTGATCCGTGGATAGCCTCAAAAGATGAACAGTTTTACCCCGACGGTATACGAGATCTACCAAAAAGATGGGAAAAAGTAATAGCCAGCGATGGGCTATACTTTCAATGATTCACTTGTAATCATTTTTTTAGAGTAAAGTTGTATGTTCATCAAAAAAAAAAAAAAAAAAAAAAAAAAAGCGAGAACTTAGTTGCGCAATGAAAAGGCAATTTTTTACCCATTTTTTTTATTGCTCGTAAATGATTTTGGAAGAGATTGTCTTGGGCCGAATTTCAATTTTTTAATATATCAGGCACACCCTTGAATAGGGGTATTTTTAATAAAATATGTAGAAGAATTTTAAAAATGTACTTAAATTCGGTTTGGCATTGTCTAATGTCTCTTCTCTCTTCCTCGTGGTACAAATAAAAGACCATCATCTGGGTTGTAAGTTCTACTCTCAGTCTTCTAGAGACGCTTACGGTCATAACATTGGCACAACCTGGACAATACAGCCGGCGATGAACGAGATTGTATTCTGCGAGAGCAGGGCAGCAGTATTGAGTTCTAGCCGAAGAGAGAGGTGATCTCTGTAACCATGCTGCTGAACCCAACGACGAGGCTAGCGTTAGCTCAGAGCGCGACAACGTTAATTGGAGGCGGATGAGGACCAGTATCCTTTTTCTAATTCTGAGCTTCTTTAACACATTTGAAGTCGAGGTTAGGATAGGTACTAAGGGCTACTCCAGGGTCTTTGGTCATATGAAAGTGGTGACGCCTTGTGGGTCAACGGTGGCGTTCTAAGTTATTGGTATATTAAGGCTGTCTGAAGGCTATAAGGAGGAAAAGTTTCGGCACAAAAATAGAGTTAAATAGGTTGGCGTCCTGTTTTCTTTAAAATTTTTGGGGTAACGAAAAATTATTTTTTATTGTATGATAGTTCTATCAATGGTAATACATTGCTGCAAGTACTGCGGTGGTCTGTTGAAATGTTCCTATAATCGAACGTTTGTGGTTAAAGTTTGAACGAACAATCAATATACCATATTTCAAATTGGCATCTCTATCTTTTTAGAAATGCTGTTAAGGATGGTATCACACAGGCTGAATAGGTGCTGCCAATCTAGATTTGTCTAATTGGGATATATGGGATGAGAAAATTAAACATAGTAGACCCTTCGGATAAAAGCAGTTATACTGGGTGCCGGGAAGGTAAATATACCACGGTGCCCTTGAACCATATTCAATTGAGTCGGTCTGGAATGATGGAAATTCCAATAAGACTATTTTGAGGGGGTGTAGCAAGTGCCGATATCAGTGCAACTGTTCGATTCCTTGACTTTTTAGCCGAAATTAAGAAATATTTGAACAACACTGCCCGATAAAAATACATGAAAATACAAAATCATTTGTTACACGAATCATTTGTATAATATTTAAATGAAAGAAGTAACACTGGGCGTATTGCGGGCTCAACAAGGGAGGGTTATATCAGGTCAGTTCATAAGTTCGTGCGTTTTTTAAAGGTGGTTTTAAAATTAATAAAAAAGATGTTTAAAGTAATTATAAATCAATAATATATTTGCCTTCAGTATCTACAATGTCTTCACAACGTTTAGGCATATTCTTAATTCCCTGCTCAAAAAATTTTTTGTCCTTGGAGCCAAAATACGCTTTGATATCCCTCTTTATAGCTTCTTTTGAGGAGTAGTTCTCGTTACTCATATAGGATCGAAGTGCAATATCCGGCGAGTATGGTGGATGTGACATTAGCTCCCATCCGAGCTCGTTCAGCTTGCCTAATGTTTGCCGACAGAATTATTATAAAGGACCAATTTTTCATCACCAGTAGCGATACGGTTGAAAAAACTTTCATTTTCAAGCCGTTGCAGCAGCTGAGCACACACATCCACTCTCTGCTGAAGGTTGGCGATGGAAAGTCTGCTTTGAAACCTATCCCAACTGAACCAGGTGCCTGTGAACTGTTCCATGCGATGAATTTAACCTCTGAGCTATCATATCGACTGTCAAACTTGGCTCAGCTTCCACGAGTTCGAGCAAGGCGTCGGAGTTAAGGGGTTAGTCTACTTTGTCACTTTAAAATTTTTCAATTTTTTTTTTTGCATAATTTGAAAGTATATATATCCAGAAATATTGTGTAAAAATTTTAAGAAAATCCGAGCACTCTAACTATTTTTTTTTTACCTGAACATCATTTCGTCTACCTGCGCGTATAGCGTGCATTAAAAACTTTAAACGCGTTTTTCTCAAAACAACGTTTTCAAAATCTAGCTCCACTGTATCTCAAAAACTAATCAACCGATTTTCATAAAATTTGGATCACCTATTCTAGACATAATTTGCACCAAATTGACGCTCGGGGGTTTTGAAATTTTAAATTTTTACTATATATTTTTTTTAAATATGCGAAAAAAAAACCGTTCTATCAAAAATTTTCCATTTTTATCAGCCATTTTTTTTGTCTTCATTAAAACCTAATATCCGAGGGTCATTTTGTAGCCAGTATCTTACTGAATCTGAAACATTTTGATTTTTTTGTTTCAGACAAGCCGTTCTTGAGTTCTGATGGAGCTGCCTCACCAACCCATGTTTGAGACGTTACGCTTCACTGCTATTTTTTTACTAAAAATACTATAAAATTGAATAAAAAAAAATTTATTTCTGAATTTTAAGACTTTATTTAATAAATCAAACAAATTTTATATTACTATCATTTATAGTTTTCTCAAAAAAAAAATCACGAATATAGCCTTTTTTTCGAGTCTCCAAAGTAGACTGACCCCTTAAAGACTTCAGGACGACCAGCGCGCGGCGAATCTTATTCGATAAATTTGTTGCTGCTTTCACATGCAAATTTTTCGTCAAGTAAGCAGAGCCCAGAGATAGCGAGCAGAGAAGTGGCAAATTGAAGGCGCCTAAATGCTCATTGCCTTAAACAATTTTTTTCGATTATTTCAATTATACCAGGTGCTAACCAGCCAGTGTTTGGAATCGTTGTTTTGTTTTGTTGAACTACCTGTTGACTCTATTCAGTCATATTCTTAGAATATGGCCAAAACGACATATAATTTTTGAACTAATTTGCAGAATAGTTTTCATGCAATAAATTTTTCTAATGATGTGAAGTAGGAAACTCGTAGTGAAAAATCGTAAAATCACTAAGGCAAGCAGCTACTTTGTTTGAGATTTATTGATGAAAAGCAGAAAGGAAACTGACCCTTGAGCCAACATTTAAAATAAAGTGGATGTGCAAGCACAAAAATACGTTTTTGTTAAATCGAATATCTCGAAAACGGATAAAGTGTTGAACATCGTGTCATATAACCAAATTGATTATAAATTACCTAGTAAAACAGTAATAATATCCTTAAGAATTTACGACCAATTTTCCGGTAACTCAGTGCATTTACCATATGCCCAAAAGCAATAAATATTTGCATCAAAGTTGCTCTGCCACTTCATAGCCGCTTCGATAACCTTTATTTTTCTGGAAAGGAAAATTAGTTCTCAAATACCAAACTAAAATAGTCGAACACACAAAAAAACTTGTCTTATTTATGCCTCTAACAATAAACCAAACGCTAAAACCGTGGACATATCTTCGAGATGAGTGTACCAACATAAAAAAAAATTAATAATCGAAAGTCGAATGTACGTAGTCCGCGAAATTTGAAAATGTATCTTATATTTTGAACACATCTTATATGTTTTTATCATTACGATTAACTCAGCGGATATGGAATCCTAGGCAATGTGGTTCGATATCTGATAGTAAAAATAAAAATAACTAGTCTTGAAGGTCAATAACTTTTGAAATTAAAACTTTCCTGTTTTATTTCAGTAAGGGAAGATAAGTTATTGCACTAAAATACCTTTATTTATTAGTTAAAATGAATTGTATCTTTAAAAGTTACAAAAAAATGATGATTTGTCTTAATTGCATTTAAAAAGTTATTGGAACCAAAATGTAATTGCAAACAATTTCTTCTTACTGATACTAAAATGTAATTTGTACTATCGAAATGCATTTATTTCAATATTAATTGCATTAACAAAAGGCTCAACCTGCTGTTTTCTCTCCTTCAAGGACTTCAACAAATTCGTTCAGTATAGTAAGGAGATATGAGTACATGAAGATTCAAACCCATGGACAGGCCAGGACGGGACGACGGTCTAGTGTGTTTATGCGTGACATGCAGTCAAATGCAGACTTCTCTAAAGCGTTTGACAAAGTATCGCACCGAATACTCTTGTCGAAGCTTGCATCATTGGGTATACACTCCACGTTTTTGACGTGGATCAAATCATATTTGTCAGGCACAGGCACTGCGTTGTAGCCGTTGATAATACGACATCCCGTGCATTTATTGCGTCCTCTGGTGTCCCACAGGGAAGTATTCTAGGACCCCTTCTCTTTATTCTTTTTATTAACGATATTGGTTCTTGCTTTTCTTTTGTAGAACACTTGTTGTATGCTGATGATCTTAAAATATTTGCGGTGATTAACAGTCTTAGTGACTCTGAAAAGTTCCAAGCTGATTTGCACAATTTCCGGAACTGGTGCTATTTAAACCGTTTGTCACTAAATATTAGCAAATGCTTTCACGTAAAATATGCTAAATCAAACAATACTTTGCATACTTCGTATAGTATTGCTGGCTTCCCTTTGCAATCCGTTGAGGAAATTAAAGACTTAGGCGTTATTCTCGACTCTAAGCTGAATTTCACCAGCCATGTTAACCACGTCATAAGACGATCATATGCGATGCTAGCATTCGTACGCCGTAATTGTTCTGCATTTACTAACCCATACACTCTCAAAACATTGTATTGTGCTTTTGTTAGATCAAGATTAGAGTATGCCGCTATTATTTGGAGACCGTACCAAATAGGTCTGTCTAATCGGATTGAGAGAGTTCAGAAAGTCTTTCTTCGTTTTGCGCTCCGATCTTTAAACTTTTCTGAACCTGTACCATCGTACCGCTCTCGATGTTTATTGATTGACTTAAAACCACTTGATAGCAGACGATCTATTCTATCGTGCTCATTTATTATTCGTATCATTTCTGGATCTATTGATTGTCCTTCCCTTTTAAGTAAAATTCAATTTAATATACCCAATATGAGGCTCCGACAGTACGAAACCTTTAAAATTGGTTTCTCGAGAACCAACTATGGGGTGAATGCTCCGATTCCTAGGGCATGTGCAGATTTAAATATATTTTTCAATTCTTCCGGTGCTGATTTTACATGGCCGTATGGGATCTTAGTCAATCATCTTAAATCGTTCTTTTCTTAGTAACTACTAAACTATTGTACATTAGCTTAATATAGTCTGTAAGAATGTATCCATTTAAAGACAATAAATAAATAAAAATAAAAATAAAATATATTATCATATATGTATAATAGCGCTCGCTCCTCCGCAGGAATTTACAAAACTCCGGTTATGTTTTTGTCACGAAAAACCGTCTAATAAAGAAACCATTTGCCATTCAGTGTTGGTATAAAGCTATGACCCCGTCCATTTGAGGAACAGCATTAGAAGTCAACCACAAATCGGAGGAGAAACTTTGCCTTAACAACTTTCAAGGATGTGCGCGCCTGGCTATTATTATAATTCTCTTCATCCAACAAAGTGACTGCGTCATTGATTGACAAACGATAACAATCGTTGCTATTTGCAAATGCGATTATAATCCAAAATATTTTTATATCGTGAACATTTAGTCCTCCGCCGCTTGGTAGACATATTTAAAAAGGTATAAATTATTGAGGCCATAAATTATTTACGAGCTTTTTGGTTACCAACCAAAAATAATATAAAATGTTGGGCTATAGGCCAATTTAATTATGCAACGCTGTGAATGGAGGAAGCAGGCGGCTAATTTTACGATCTGTGGCAATCATTTACGAGCAAGTATGCAATCGTAAAAACCGGATGCGACATGCAGAGTGAGTTAGCTATCATATTAAGCGCGTCGCTGACCATTTACTGCGATGGGGCGCTGAGAGGGCGACGTGGGCGCCAAAGCGTTGCTGGCTTGAGGGAATTAATAAGTTTCTATTTAGATTTAACAAACAAGCACTTATGACACATAAAACTTATAAGAAGAAAAAATATAATTTCGCTAAATATCTATTTTCATATGGAAGAAGTAAATAGGCCTTCTTAATGGAAAGAAAACAAAAAGGAATAAATTGTTGCGTAAGAAAAGGCATTGCGAGTGGTCTGAATCGAGGAAATAGTCAATTCTGTAAATGATACATTGAACGATTAACTTTTATTTAACTTCTAATGTGATAAATAAATTAATATATAAATTTCTAGAGCAATCATTGATGTCACCTGATAAAATCTTGGTCAAATTGTCATACTTATAAAAATTTATTATGTTTACCATATCGAAGTACGTAACTAGTTTCCTTGCAATTAAAAGTAGGCTTGAATTAGGAGAATACACACATACATACATACAAATATGCCTACATTAATCTATTTCCACATAATTTTATCTATTCATCCATTTATTCATTCAGCTCACTGTTTGGCCATGTACTCGCATTGATCGCTCGCTTTATATTTGCTCGCATTTTTATTGCAAACTCATAATTCGTAAACTTCATCACCTCGTTAAAGTGTCGACATTTTTATTATGTTTGTCTTTGAGATTGAAATACGCACGGCACATTGCAAGTTGTTACTTGAATGCGGCTTTTGCTGCTCACACTTGGTCATGCGGGCTGCGTGTATTATTGCATAGGACTAGGGTGATCGCACCAGTTTTTTGTGAACTGCTTTTTTTTTATTTTTAATAAAAAGTTTGTGTGAAAAAATTGTACAAAGAGCTTTTAGTTTCAATCAGAAGGTTTTAGAAAAATATTTTTTCCTTTTTTTAAACTCAATTTCTCTTTCTTTAATTTCAATTATTCCTTACTACTACTCATACTACCACTACTATTTTTTTAAATTTTTTTAACACCTTCTACAACTTCAACTTTTTTATTACTAACTATAATTTTATTTTAAATTATATTGTTAATTTCTTCTAATTTAGGGTTTAAATATGTAAGCCGTTCTTAAAGAAAATCATTCTAAAAATAGCCTATGGTTGTTTGTTTGACTTACTGAGTGGCTCGGGCCATAGGCTCAATCTCACTTATGGACACTCAAGCATCCTAAGGAACTTTGAGTTCATCCCCCTGTCGACGGATCAATGTACCTGTATATCCTCGCTAAGTCCAACCGGAACTTTCTTCACTCACATTCCATTGCAGGAAGAGTGGCCGGGGGGCTACACTTGCAGATAGGGCCTGGTGAACTTGTTCACGGATTGATGGAAGTTGGAAGGAAAGGTGAGCGGAGGAGTATTTTGCGAGAAGTTCCCCATCAGACTGAAATTCAGGTTACCGGTCACTGCAGTGTGTTCCAGGTAGAGGTAGCCGCAATCAAAGAAGCAGCCGATTGGCTACTCACATGCGTCAAGAAAGTAAATATTTACTCCGACAGCCAAGCGGCCATTAGGGCCCTCGGGCAAGTGATGGCGCATTCAAAACTGGTCAGGGTATGCCTGATCTTACTTTCAATTGCATTCGAATTCTTTGATATAAGGAATCCTGGATTCCTGGTTATTTTGAAAAATGAAATAAAGAAAAATAAATAAGATGTCTGCATTCCCTCTTTTCTCATTCCATTTCCGTAAAAAGCAGTGAAATATAGAACACGTTACAAACAAATCTTTACTGTATCAAATTAGGCGTGAGTGAGTTTATTTAAAAATACTAAAACTCCGGTGTATAGAATACTAACATGTCATCAATATCGAAATGTTAATCGGCTCTCAGCGAATTTGAAGGATTCTGCTGAAAAAAAAAGCTGATCGGCTGACGTCACCGGGATCATGACAACGGTTTGCGTACGAAAAACTAAGATTGTGTTGGAGATATACGAAAAAAAACTTTGTTGCCGTCTGAACAACGACTAATTAGACGTGTGTGTGAATACGCGTGAAATGAGCGGACAGAATTCTGCTCTCGAGTACCCGATGATTTAACAGCCGAAATCGGCCAAACATGATAATCAATCATCCTCGCAACCCCCCTGTGATGTAGCAGGCAAAGTTATTTTCGTAATTTTGCTTTGGCTGGCCAAATCTGGTATTCTACTTGTACTATTCTTTCCAAGGCTCAAGGCTCATTAAACTGGTAGTAGCAGTAGTTCACAGATAACTAAACTAATGTATTTTGTTTCTGCTGTTCCTAGTAACTTAAACAAAAGTTTACAATTTAGAGACAAAATAGATAGAAAAAATCAAAACTGCAACATTGCAGGGTCACACTTGAAGAGCACTTCTCTCTCTCTCTCTCTCTCTCTCTCTTTATCTTTCTGTGCTGAAAAAGCCATTATAGTCGAAAAAGAGAATATGAGCAGCTAAATTTGCGATTCGACGACATCCTTAACAACTCATCCACAACGTTTAATATTTTGGTGACGTATCTTAGTCTAGATTCTTGTAAGATTCAAATAGTTTCGCAAGTGAAGTCATTGGGGCTGTTGTTCGATGAATGGGATAGAAGATGAACTGTATTGTTAGCGCAAAATTATCTTTAGCGATGATGCTCATTCCATTCCAACTAAAGTCCTTGCTGCGTACAATTTGTATGCTGAAGGCGTATTTGATTCATAGTTGTTCATAAAGCAAAGATGAGCAAAAGTATTTCGGCATTTCAATCCTAAGTATGTATAGTCAAATGATTTACTACTTTTTGGTTTCGATCGGCAGATTGAATAAAAACCTATTCCATTTGCAAGGGTACACATTGGGCAGTGCCCAGTAATGACCTGGGTATCCTAACACATGAATCTCAACAGCTTATGGACAATGAATCATATGACTTGGCCGCCTTGGTCATGTGACTTAACCCCCTTGGAGTGATTTTTGTGAAGGTACGTAAACAATTTACAATTGCCTTAGCCTATTTGCCGCAATCTTTTTCAGCATAAAACCGGTATATGAAAGAAGACATCAAATCGACCACCCTAATATGTGCTTGCTTATATGTGTGTACACATATATAGTTACGTACGTCCATATCCTCAGCAAAAATGTGGAAAAATGTTTCACGCTTTGAAGTGTTCAAGTGTTCATCAGACATTCAGTTATTCATGTTCAAACCACAGCTCCAGCAAGTTTATTAACGAGATTAAGTCGAACAGCCACTGCTACCACCACAACAAATACATGAATCTTTGAACTCCCACGCACATGAACAAGCATCTGCATGCATTCACAAAAATGCAGTTAAAAATTAACTACCATTTTACACTAGGCCATGTTATGACTGATGTCTTTATTAAATCACTGACTTCATAATTTTCTTAATGACTGCAAACAGATCTATGAAAAGAGATTTACGATGGTGGAAGCTAAGCAATGTTATAAAAGACGAAAATAATCCGCATTGAGTGAAAGTTTTGGGAGTCATAGTTTTGTTTTGGTCAAGTTTACTCACCATAGCCAGAAGTTCCTGGGGAAATGAATGGCAAGAGCCTCAGCATATTAGGCTTCTAACATATCAGGCTTCCTACACCCCTTTGGAACTGAAAGTGGTAAGGTTGGTAAAATTTCAATCTGCCGATGGATATCGTGGCTACATATCTAATTTTTATTCACGAGTATTTTAAAATTTATTTATTAAAAGAGTAATAAATAAAAATAATTATTCTATTTAAAATACTGAAGCATTGGCGACTATGACTTACAGCTATTGGTCTTAAAGACGCTGCCCCTTATATCAAAAAGTTCCCGGAATATACTCAAAAACTCAAAATACAATTTTTTTTTCAAAAGTGACTTTATCGCCTTGAAAGTCCTCCCCATCAACTGCAATGCACTTATGCTAGCGCTTGATCCAGCTTTCGAAAAATTTCTGAAATTTTATTTTTGGTATATCCATTAGAGCTCTCTTCGATTTTTCCATTACTTCCTTTTGGCTGTTAAACCGCGTAATGATCGAACAGAGGAAATCGCAGGGAGCCACATCGGGTTAATTCGCCAGCTATTGGATGGAATTCGTTCCGTTTTTGGTCAAAAATTCACGGCTAATGATGACACTGTGCAACGGTGATTTATCATTGTGCAAATGTTTTTCCACAAATCCTTTCTTTTGTTGCGAATTTCTTCTTCTTATTACGTAGGACGTATTACGTATGTACGGTCTTATTAATTATATGACCTTCTGGAAAAAATCGTGTTGTACAATATCGTTTTAATCCATAAAAACTGTGAGCATCCCTTTCTTTTTTGTCTAAAAATGACATGGTTTTTTTTGGTCTTGGTTCTTTCGAAGCTCTCAACTCATTCGCGTCGTCTATGGATTGCCTGTCGTACTCATAAACTTACGTCTCGTCTCCAGTAATAATGCGTTTGATGAATGTTGAATTTCAGATTCTGTGGGAACAACTGTGCAAGAACAACACGGCGTAAGCCCAATTAATCAATCTATCAATGAAATAATGTCCTGAATGGATCCATAAGCAATGTTCAAGTCCTCTGCAAGCTCTCAGATGGTTAATTTGCGGTTACTCATTAACTTTTCTTTAACTTTATTGATGTTTTGTTTAGTTTTCGATGTTGATGGACTGTCACTAAGTGCATCAACCTTGATGGGCGATGGAGAAGATCGAGTCTTCTGCTTGGAAGAGCAGATATTACAGGGTCCGACATTCGAAGTGTAACCAATTAAAAAGGCCATACATTTAGTTCGAAAAATTACTTTTATTCAATTAAAAGTAAAAAATGTGTGAAAACAATACAAAACTAGAATCAGTTTACTGTTGCCCGATATGATCACCTTTTGCCTTGACTATGGCCTTGAGATGGTCAAGTAACGAATCGGAAGGTGCCCGAATGTGCCTTACAGGTATTTTGGTCGACTCGCGGACAATAGCTTTTTTTAGCACCTCGAGACTGGTGAATCTTTTAGTTCGGACCTTGCTCTCCAAAATGGCCCTAAGAGAACAATCGATCGGATTCGCATCCGGTGAATTTGGGAGCCATTGTTTAGACGTAATGAAGTTCCAAACGTTGTTTTTTAGCCATTCTTGGTTCACTCGAGCATTGTGAGACAGTGTCAAGTACTGTTGAAACGTTCACAGTCTGCTACTGAAAGGTTTATCTGTCCACGGTTTAAAAAAAACCTGCAAAATACTTTCCCGATAATATTCTGCATTTGCCTTGACGCCAGGCTCGATGAAAACTATTGGAGAACGTCCAGCTGCGCTTACAGCGGTCCAAACTCTTACCTGTGGCGGGTGCTGCCTCCTGGTGGCCAATCGATGACTCAAATTCTCGTTTGAACGGTCGGTAAAATAAACCCTATCGTTTTGGGAGTTTACGAATTGCTCAATTTGAAAATTTTTCACGCCAGAAAACACAATGTTGGGATACTGACCGCTCCTTCGTTTTCTCAAGCCTGACTTGATGCTGCTTTTGTGTGAGATCGTGCTCCTTTTGGATCTTGTAAGGCTTCACCTTGAGATCATTCTTCAGTATGCGGTGGATACTACGGTCAGATGTTTTCAGTTCTTTCGTTCAGTTCTAATTGATTGGCACTTCGCCGGGGATTTCGCTTAAGTCGCTTCTTGACTTTTGGAATCTTTTCACGTGATGGCAGTTTTTTGATGACCACCTTATTGAGGTTTCGCGATGCTACTAGTATTAGTGTAACGAGTAATGGTGCGATAAACAAAAACTTTATTTACAAAACAAAATCCTGTGGAACATAATAAATGCACTATACTATATGAGTAATATCGACTTTCATCCTGAACTTGGCATACCAACAGTGATTGAAGTAACGAACCAATTTGCAATACCACACAGACAGCGCCTTAAAAATTATGCGAGCGATGTAGCATCCAAGCATATTGACGATGACAACATCCGATGACGCGTCACTTGGAGTATTTGAGAGAGAGATTCCGCGGTTAATTTTTGGACCTTTGCACGTTAGCAACGACATCGCCAGAAATGCAGTTGAGTAGAACCCGCGGGGCTGCCGCCTCAGAGGAAGACCGTCAAACACATAGAGAAGGACGAATAAAACAAGGATTGAAATTAAATTACTGACGCAAAATCTGGATCAGTGGAAACAATTTGTGGAGACCCTATGTTCTACATAGGAATAAAAGGATCAAATATAGACGTTGGCAACGGCGAGTATCACAATGAGCTGTATGAGCTTTACGACGGCATAGACATAGTGCAGCGAATAAAGACTCGTGGATTGAGCCATGTCGTTCAAATGAACATACACGCTCCGACTTTGAAAGTATTCGACGCGGTACAAAAGTCTTTCCTGTTGTAATTTATTTAAAAATGAATATGATTTTACTTGAAATACATAAATGCTCATAAGCAACTCTCAATTCCAATATATGGGTATATTTCTCCCCTTTCCTCAAACGAATCCATTGCTGTGTGCCACTTTAAGCATTTGCTGCTTGAGGCATCAACTAGCAACTACAAGTGATTTTATCTTTCAACCAAACAGGATGATATCCCACCGCGTTGGTATTCAAGTTAACAAGCGGAGATATGTCGGCCAAATCAGAACAACAATCTTCGAAATAACCTAAAAAGGTGGCGAAAAGTGTTGCCAGCCAAAACTATGTAGTGCAACGCCAACAATCCACAGTTCGGGAACTTCAGATGTGCTATTGAGGATAAAGTCTCCTGCTGCAGCCTAAAATATTTGCATAGATGTGTGTTGTTTGTGTGTTTGCTTGCACGCATTTTGCGAAGATGCAAATTTCACCCGAGATATTAGAGCAACTTGCGGCGCAATGCACAGTTGGATATCACTGGGTCGAAGTCGACGACTCCTCGCGAACATTTGCAATCTTTTGTTTTATCACTAACAATATAGACAAAAAAAGAAAATGATGCCCCAATAAATCGTTGCAAGCATTGCAGGCAAAACACCACGAACTAACAACCCCAAATGTCGTTGTGTTAAAAATGTTGCTACGATACTGGCAACAATACAACAACCGCTGAGCGATATGTTTAACAACATTGTATTTGTTGCGGATGAAAACTCGACTTCAAGTTGATAACGCTAAGCGGCGGCGGCGCGTCGAGTGGGCACAATTTGCCCACTTACTTATTCATGCCACTTTTCGTGGCATGGCTAAACAATTTCATGTTTTATCTTTATGCAAACAAAAAACTAGAAGAAGTCAAAGTGCAAATTGAAGCGGCAGAAACATAATTGTAGGACGTAGGTAAAACAGTAAGAAAATGGGAAGAAATGGAAGCAAGTACCGTTGTAAGTTTATGCCAACAAAATATGTCCAACTGTGGCAAAGAAATTGTTGTCTAAATTAGCAGCTGCCAGTCACTGGTGGCAAGTGTTAAAACTATTCTTGAGAGCGCATTAAAAATGCATGTCGAAGGAAGCCACATAAATGAGGAATTCAAGTTAGACAATTTTGTAATTGTAAGGAAGAAATTTGTGAGACGTTTGGACATACTTGACCGGTAGTGAATTTTTAATGCCAAAAAGATGGTTTAAATTTGGGTAGCTTTTACTTTTACTTTTGTTATTTCTTATATCTGTTATAAAGGAATATGTGCTTCTCCGAAAACTTTCGAGATAGTCCTTAGCTGTTTTAGTTTCACTGCATAGGCAGAAGTATCACTACACCGCACGAAAAAAATATAAGGTCAAAATAGTTATGATGATATCTAATAAAACAATAATGGGAAAATGTCTCAGTATCGCTTAGTTGATTGTATGTGTAAAAGCGTATCTCACAACGGAAAGTATTCCGTAAATTATTGATGGTATTTTAGTAATGCGTAAATTCTTGTTCTGAGCAAAACGAAATAATTATAAGGCTAAAAGCGTGTGCTTTTAATTTAGAAGTGATAGTGTAATTGACATTATTACTCTAAAAATATTATAAATATAGCGCTTTTAATTGCTTTCTGCTGTTTTTCATTTGTGTGGTCTTAAAATGCAAAAGATTGCTTCAAAATTAAAAAGAGGCCAAAGTGTAGTTTGGCATTACTTCCATTTGAAAGAAAAGCACTGATGAACCAAGAAAACTTAACGCTAAAGATGTTCAAGAAATCAAAAGTTTAGTTATGAATAAATCAAATAGCCCTGCTGAAATTGAACACGCTCTTAATTTGGAAGTTACTACCCGTCGTGTGCAACAAAGTTCGCAAGCGAACTCTAATCTAAAATATGTAAAACCAGTACTTAAGCCTAAGTTAGCCACTAGACACAAACCAGATTCACATTCGCAGAAGAGTAGAGTAACTTTTTCTGATGAAAAAAATTCAATTTGGACGGACGAGAAGGCTCCCAAATGAGATGGCTCGTAATTTTAGAGAGGGTTCTGTTATGGTTTGAACAGCCGTTAGTATCGGTAAAATACCAATATGTTTCATGCCCACAAGAATGAAGAGTATCAATTATATAGAACTTCTAGACGAAGTATTTATTGCATTTCTTGATTATAATTTCGATAAGGAGTCGATTTTCAAACACGATTATGCAGCCGTTTAATCAACAAAATACTTTTTGGCAGCGAAAAAATATTTTAGATTGGCCTACCTGCAGCCCTGGCCTTAATCCAAGTCGAAAATGAAAGGCAGTTTGGTAGCGCTAAAAGCCTTAGATGTGCGGTTAATGTCGAATGGTCAAAAATTGCTCAAAATATTATAAAAACCTTAAAAAATCGATTCCCCGACTACTTCAAAAAATAAAAAAATTATAATCAAGGGAGGATCCGAAACGAATTATAGTATATATACGAGGTGTGTTCAAAAATAAGGTGATTTTTCATTTTTCTGAAAAAATATTTATATATTCACCACTTTCTATTTTATCTCCTTCAAAGTAGTCCTCTCAGATATAATATTATACACTTGTGCCAGCGTTTTCCTCAATCGTCGCAAAACTCCGTCCTTTCATGGGAATCAATCTTGAGAACAGGAAAAAGTCGCAGTGGGCCAAGTCTGGTAAATACAGTGGTTGAGGCATGATAACGGTGTTATTTTTGCAGAAATAATCTCTCACAAGCAAAGATGAGTGAGCAGGTGCAATATCATGATGCAAAAGCCATGCATTTTTTTCCACAATTCAGGGAGTTTTTTTCGTATTGCTTCACGCAAACGGCGCATAAGGTACTACTTCTTGTTTACCGTACGGCCGTATGGTAAGAACTCCTGATGCACTACGCCATTAATCGAAGGAAACAGTGAGCAAAACTTTGACGTTTCATCGAACTTGGCGTGCTTTTTTGGTATTGGCTCTCCTAGACGCTTCCATTGGGACGATTGGGGTTTGGATTCGATGTCATAACCATACCATGATCCATCACCGTTATGATTCTTTTAAGCAAATCTGGATCATCGTTGACGTCATTCAACAATTCTTAAGCGTTGGTTTTGGTCAAAATTCAGCAATTTTGGAACGAATTTCGCTGCCACACAGCTCATGCCCAAAATTTCCGAAAAAATTGCATGGCATGAGCCAACCGATATGCCAACGCCCTCAGCAACTTCTCTAATTGTGATTCGACGATTCTCCATAACATTTTTCTTCACTTTCTCAACATTCTCATCGGTTGTTGATGTGCAGGGCCGTCCAGAGCGAGCGTCGTCATTTATTCTGTGAATAGCTTGTGTACTTGTAAACAGTTTTTGACTCAGAGTACTCTCACCGTATGCTACTGTCAACACTTCAAGTGTTTTTGAGCACTTAATTCCATTTTTTACTCAGAATTTGATGCAACTTCTTTGATCCATTTTTATCGATAGCAAAAAATCGCCGAACACGCAAAACACTTGTCTTATTTATGTCTAAACGATAAAACCGTGAACATATCTTCGAGATGAGTGTACCTACATAAAAAGGAATAATAATAGAAAGTCGAACTTACGTAGTCCGCGAAATTTGAAAATTCATCTTATTTTTTGAACACACCTCGTATATGATTAGCGTTTACACACAAAAAGAGTGGCTAAGCTTCTTTTCCTATTTGTGGTGTGCGTCTTGATGTTGAAGTGCGTCACTAATGGAGGGGCCTTCAGTTGTAAGCCGACTCCGAACAGGAAATGGTAGTTTTTGAGAAGCTTTTTCATGACAGAAATACCCTCAGAGATTTGCTGTTGCGAGGTGCGATCGCTATTAGAAAAAAATATTCTCTTCATTTTGGTATTTCTCGGAAATTCGATCATATCTACTCCAAATTCCGCACCAACCCATTCGGCTACGGCGGCCAAATTAATAAACGGAAAATTAAAAACTATACTTTATTTTTGTTAATAATTACAATAATTAAAGTTTCCAGAAATGAGCGCTTATTTTTAGATATTTTTGAAACATTTATCATTAAAAGTTTAAATATTAGATTCTAGGCCTGAACTGATAAGAAAACTATAAGAAAGTTGTGTTGGAGTTATAATTTTTTCGTGTGGTGTACACAGTAGATGCTTAAGAGATAGCTACCTGCACACGCAGGGTTAGTTAAACAAACTACTTATTTGCATAAGAAACCAATTGTGTTTCTAGTTTTATTGTTTATTTAACAAATTTCCAAATTTAATTTAAATTTAGTGTAAGGGAAACTATTATCATTGCATTTTCACTACTCAACCATAACTCTTTTTCTCAGAAATGTACGATAGTACTAAATTTAATTCTGTCCTATCTCTCCCACCGTTTTGTGTTTTGAAAATCCCCTTTCGCTCATTTATGAAATCGTTTATCAAATTAAACCTAATTTCAACCCTCAGTTGGCTGCAGCAGCCCTCCCACTCCCAAGTAACCTTTAAATAACGCACTGAAACTGTGATGGTAATGATGTTGGTAATTTTCTTGGTAACGGTAATTGCATTGGCAATGGTAGCTTGTTTATTTCAATTTTCCACTTCGTTATCTTATCAAATGCATCATTATAATGAGAATCCTAGCCCAGGGGGAGTGCAGGGTGCGAAAAATCCAGCAGCGATGCGTGCTGTGCATTCATGAAAGCTGATATTGATATCACTTGGTGAGGATATGGGAACTACTTTTGTGTTATTGCTTCCACCCAGTTCCACCCCAAAAAATGAGCAATGCTGTGATGGAAATGATTTTTGAATAAAGTCATAAAAAATTTATAAATGTATTTTGCTGATATGATGAAGGGTGTTTTTCGTTTGCATAAAAGAGCTGGCGGAAGTGGTGTGAATATTAATTGTAAATTAATTTAACTCATCCGCTGAAAGGTGTGAAAAAATGTAAATGTATGTCTGGGATCTGGTTAGATGGGTAACTCAGTTCAGAGTAGAGTTATTGAGTTGAATCGGTAACTCAGAATCTCTCTAAAAAATAATGGAACTCAGTTGCTCTTCTGTGATTCATTCTAAGCATAGCTCAATACTGTCCATATAACTCCCTCACTTCGCCACAGTGTTCCACAATGTGCGAAATGTAAAAATGTCGATCAAGTGATTTGAATCAAAGTGGAATCAAATCGGAGATTTGCTGATTTAAAGTAAGAAGATAGCGGCTTGCTTGCAATAGAGGCTGATAAGAACTGAGATGGTGTTAGTCATAAAGGGTGATCAGATTGCAGGTACATTTTCCAATAGGGCTTTTTGACAGATCACGCATGGTTACTGTCAAACTAAATACATCTTTTTTTAGTACCATTAACATTTCTTCATGGAGGGACTTACGCCTCAACAACGTTTACAAATCGTTAAATTGTATTAAGAAAATCGAAGCACATCAATAAGCAAAATTGTCAAATTTGGGCTGAAGAGCAGCCCGAAACCATTCAAAAACAGTCATTGAAAAGAAGCGTTTGGTGCCGTCTACAGGATGGAGGAATCATCGGTCCATATTTCTTCAAAGACGAAGCTGTTGCCAATCTAACAGTGAATAACGAGCGCTATCCCGCTATGACAAACGACGTTCTGATGCCAGAAATTGAAGCTTGTCATCTACACAATACTACTCCGCTACTTGCCATACAGCCCGTGAAAGAATGGATTTATTGGGTCGTCGTTTCGGGAGTAATTCAACTCTCATCTCGGACAAGTGGATTGGTACCTTTGGACTTTTATTTGTGGGGGTATGCAAAGATTAAATGCTTTGTGGATAAACCAGAGCCGAAGTTCTTATATATATAAGGCCTATAAGGCTTATCTGGGTACATGGCCATAGCGATATTGCAGAAAAGTACAAGGCGGATGAGCTGGTTAGGTAGAGGATCTGTGAGGTACATAGTTTCCCTGCGAAAATAGAGGATTGCGATGCCATTGACGGCTTATGGTCTGATTCCGAATGGGTGGACTTGTGCATCCTTCGGTATTTTCTCTTAATCGTGTCATTATGTCAATGGTAGGCACTCTCCTACAACTTTATTTTGCATACAGAGGTATTTTTTTGTTTATTTTTTAATCCATTTATTTATTGCGATCTGTTTTCTAAATATTAAGCAATATTTTTACTTAAAGCTATATAATTAATTTAAGGGGGGACCCTCATTTAGACGGTCGAAAAATGCATCATTTTTGGGAATTTTTTTCTCAGGTAAAATAACTTCAAACGTTTTGTAATTCATAAAGTACTTTAATAAATGTCTTGACTGTCTACAAAAATTTTCGGAGAAGAAAAAAAACATTTTAAGTATGGAAATATACACCTCGTCCATGGCACCTCATTCTATCTGTGTACATTCTAGCGCTCTGAATTTTTTTCTGAAATAAAAAAAACCAAATTTTTTTTAAAACTTTAGGATAATACCTTCGATGTGACATTTTGATTTAAAAAAAAAATGTCGAAATTGATATTTTTATACCCAGTTTTATGTTAAAAGTGATTTTTCATGCATAAAAATTGACTTTAAAATTACAAAAAAATATGAAAATCTTTTCTTTTAAAAAAACACTTAATGTCACATTGAAAACAATTTAATTATCTTTAAAATGAGCTATTGTAAAGCCTGATTGGTTCAATACAGCGTTCTCAATTGTGTACACAAAATCGAAAAATGATGTTTCGAGAAAAACGCGTTTAAAGTTTTGGATACAGGCGATCAGGCCACCCGTCGCGTCCTGTTAAAAATTTTGCCACTCCTTCAAAAATACAGATATCGACTTGAAATTTTGAAAGTATATTCTTAAATAGTTGTAGAATAGATTAAAATTATTTCCAAAAAATCGATTTTTTTGACCCGATAAATGAGGGTCCCCCCTTAAGAAACATTTATAGAATTTTATTAAATAATAGTATCGTCTAATTTATTAGGATATGTCGTCTGTTGTAAACTTTCTATTGAATCTGGTGAAGGTTATGGGATTTGCAATTATTTCCGCAGAAAAAATATCCCACTCGGATACACTTTTTTGCTTCATTATTAATTGTTTAAGTTTGATTGCCATGACAAGAAAGGGACGATCTCCTCTAGGTTTGGAAATTAATTTCTTATGGAGATAAAGATGAATGGATTTGGAATGCATTGGACCTGTAATGAATTGTTTCGCTATTTATATGTTTCATTTTCATATGACAAAGGCCAACTTTTTTATGTTATTTGTTAGTTTGACAGTGACAGTTTCTCCCGCTCGAAACCTTTATAGATACTCAGTGTCATATCTCCGTGGAACGAATGAATCGCTTTACGCTTGTACAACGTTGGAAAATCTTGAAAATTTATTTCCAAAGCCAATATTGTTATCTAATCTTTTCTAACGAAGCACATTTTAATCTCGGACAAAAACTGGTTGCATGCATCTCGGGGATCATGAAGATCGCTTTGAAAATGTTGCTCGAAATGTTGTCTGTTAGGCCGGAAGAATACATCGACTTGGACGAACTTTCAATTCAGCAGGATGACGTGCTATACCACCTCAGCCCGTGCCGTAATCGATCTTTTGTGCGTCAAATTCGGTAGTCGTGTTATCAGCTTCCTCGGTGATATCAATCGACCACCTCGGAATTGTTATTTGATACAATCAGACTTTTCTTGTGGGATACCGTAAAGGACCGATGTGAACAACCTATTACGTATTCATGCCCTTATGCGAATATTGAGCAGTCCATTTGTGAAATAAAGCCAAAGACCTTCACCAATACTTGGAACACTGGGTTAATAAGGTGCGCTACTGCGAAGCCAGCCAAGGCGGCCACATGAATAAAATCACGTTTCATAGATAAAGCGAATGATTGCTCGAATAACCCAATAATATACCGAAAAAATAGATTTTTGATTATTTTTCTGATTAGAAAAAAACTCTATATGGATATCCCTGTATGTAAAAACAATAATTCGCGGCCCTCGATTATAAAATACCGATGCTACCGAAATACTACAAAGCTAATTGAAATACAGAGTATTTGTAGCCTTAATTTGATAAGGAAACTGTTTAAAATATTACGAATATTTAGTGAAAAAGTGGGAAAGTTTAAGTATAGATATTTTGACGCTGTATGCACATACAAATATTTGTTTGCCACCACATCCCGGATGTACTGGTAACTTGGGCAATTCAAAAATACAACTCATAACTTCACAAATCAACATCGGACAGTTGCAAAAAATCAATTCCAGTTAAACCAAACTGCGTGGGCCGACTTTCGCACGCATAGCCCAGCAACTGGTCTTCTGCTTGCCCCATATGCATATTGAATGTATCGTTCATATGATCATCTGCATGTATGCTCTTGCCCCTAAGAACAGACGTACATATGTGAATGGCCACCACGCGACACATTTACTCACCCCGGCGAATGTGCACACACATATACACACACGTACATATATTTTTATCAGCGCGTACAATCAGTGTTTGCAATTGTAGGCTACAACTGTAACAGCAACAAAAACAAACAGCTAACAACAAAATAAAGGAGCCCCACGGCGAAAGAAGAAGGCAGCTGAGCGGCGTAAAAGTTGGGAGAAAAATATGATTCGTGTAAACATACATGATAATTTTTTGATATTCGAATTCGGAGAATACCGGCACCGCGGACGCAGTCGCCGCCGTGGAAAACAAGAAAAAAATTTAATTTAGAATCTAGTTGCGCCCGCATGCGCCACAGCTCTTTTGCAGCCACAAGGCAAATCACAATTCCGCTGGCACCGGCTGTTCGAATCGAAAAATATGGAATACAAATGGAAATATTGAAGAGTGAATCCCATGGAAGTAGAAGTGCTACGAAGTTTATGCGCCACTAACTGAGTAGTTGCTAAGTTGTTGTTGTTAAATTTGTGTATCACCCGGGCAGCAGTGCAAATAAGCCGCCAACAGTTGCTCTGACTTGTTGAAGTACTCGTTCGAG